>JAHWFP010137435.1:0-33036 GCA_023313725.1 Lithobius niger | reverse complement strand
TGTCATGATCATTTTGATCTATCGAGTTTTTGGGAAATTTATTCAAACCTTCATTTCGTAAGTTCTGGGAGTGACTATCACTTTCTGCCAAGTTATACCAGCAACTGCGGTGTATTTAATTTCGTTATTTTTTGAATCGATGTTTTATATGCTGTTATACATGTCTAAATTAATAAGTTCCAATTCGTAGCTTTTTTCAGGGTCCAAATGAATCGGAGTATTTAGATTAAATCTCAAGTCTTTGCCTTAGAAAAAAAGACTTAAATTGTCTTTTCCTAAATTCAAGCCCCGGTTAAAGGAAGGAATAATTTCTCAAATGCCCTCAAATTTCAACCTGGTAGTAAACAACGTCAGATCTCTAGTCGTACCTATAATAGAGGATACAGGAATCGACTGGGCCTTGTCCTACATGATTCACGATTTGACGGAGGTGACCGAAGATACCGAACTCAAGGTGAGGCTGTTCAGTTTGGATTTAGGAGGTTTTGATCTCGTACGCGATGCTTTCAACAGCTGCTTCTTGACTTTCAAGCGGGAATTTAAGTCAGATGAAATGCACTACGAGCCCTTGATTTTGTTGGAACAGTACGAGGACATATTGGAATCTATTAGAACAATGTCGACGTCTTATCGTAAACATAAAAGCTCAAATTGGATTATGCACTCCAAAAAGAGACGGATAATACGGAAACTATTAAAGCTTATTTCAATTCCAACCTGCTCAGAGTGAGAAACAAGGAGGTTCTCTCATAAATGTCAAACAAAATTCTGCATAGTATTGGACAGCTTGCAATGGAAGGAAGTGGGTGGGTTGTCAAGCACTGTGTCTGCATCGAACTATGCGTTGGAATCTATAAACCTTTTGTGGGGAAAGGTTACGAAGCACTACCCAACAAGGTTAAATTAGGTCCATATATACTAGTCAATGTTTGTAGTGAGGATGATAAATGTTTTCTGTGGGCCGTGTTTTCTGTGGGCCAAGATCGCGGCGTTCAAAAAAAGCTAACAACATTTTGATACCTGTTTTTGGTGTCGAGGATGACGAGCCTTGCGTTTTAATGCACAAGTTCCTTAGTTGAAAGTAAGCATCACGTTGACTTGCATCTTCTCGATGGACACTACGTGACAAATTCATCGTGAGTTTCAACCCCAACAGAAACTTGAATTATTTTTGCAGGCACTGCCTACACGGTTTCTGAAATCGTTTCCGGTATGAAACCTACCACCTTCCATCTTGTAAGGGAGTTCTGTATCAAAAGACCTCATTGCCTGACAATGATATTATCCAGTTTAAGAATTTCAAGAAGGTTGTTCATAGCCTACGTGGACTTTGAAGCGGTGCTGCATCCAGTCTCCAGTTGCGATACATACACCAGAGTTAACCACATACACCAAGCTTGCAGTTTTGCCTACGTGATTGTGGACCACTTAGGTGAATTCCTTTTCTAAAAAGTTGAACAGAGGAGTAGACTGCGTGAAGGTTTTCTTCGAGTCTATATTAGAGCAGCAGGCAGAAAAAGACCGTGACTTACGTGGATTCACACAATCAACGGAAGAAACGTTTAACCAAGGAGCAGTGGTTGCAGTACAAAACAGCTGTGGTGTGCCATCTTTGCAAACACGGTGCATTTACCCCTACCCAAGAAAAATTTAACGGGTTTACGAAAGTACGAGACCACGACCACATCACACGTGAATTTAGAGGTGCCGCGCACAGCAAGTGTAACTTCGCTTACATATTGAACAAAAACATAGCGGTTGTTATGCATAATTTCGAAAAATACAACAGTCATTTCGTCGTGAAGACTTTGAATTCCTTTAAAGATTTGAAAGCTCTGCATAACGTGAGGATCATCGCTAAGAACAAGGGTAGAATCAGCAGCATGAGACTGGGTGATTTAACTTTCTTCAATAGTCTAGTGTTTATGATTGCATCGTTGGAAACTTAGCTTCGAACTTAAATAGCTTTAGCATTATGGACAAGATTTTCAAAGGTGAATCGTTGGAACTCGTGCAAGGCCTTAGGCAAAGATATGTGCTTCCGTACGAATACCTGACAAACATAAAAGTGTTCGAGGCGAAGGTTCAGCATTTACGTCATTGTTGAAAGGACCGATCGGTTCCGAATTTTACGAGCACGCGATGAAGATTTGGGATGTAGGCAAATGCAAAACGTTTGAGATTATCACGATCTGTATTTGTGGACAGACGTCGGGCTTTTAGCCGATATCTTTGAAAACTTTTACATAGACGAGTTTGGTTAGTTACGGATTGGACTCATCCCACTACATTTCTACACCCTTGCTATCTTGGGACGCGGCGCCCAAGAGGACGGGAGTGACTTTGTTATCTCTTTAGTAATATTGACGTGCATATTATGGTGGAAAAGGATATAAGAGGCGGTGTCTCGTTTATAGCTAGAAGATATGCTAAAGCCAACAACCCTTATATACCATCTACCCTTGAGCCTGATATAAAGAATTCTTACATCATATTTTTGGACTTCAACAATTTGTATTGTTCAGTAATGTGCGAGTATTTACCTACCGGAGAGTACGAATGGGTGCTGGAAGACCAGCTTAAAGATATAAATCTCGACAATTACGGAGATGAGAGTGATCTGGGGTTGATACTAGAATTAGACTTCGAATACCCGGAGACACTTAATGCATCGCACAATGATTTCCCATTAGCCCCCGAGCACATGAAAATCACAAAGTCTATACTTTCTCCTTTCAACCATCGGGCAATCGAGGACTTGCAGTTAACGTACAGCAAAGGCCTAAATCTAACCACTAACCTTTTCTTAAAGAAAAAAGTATGTGGTGCACTATAGGAATTTGAAATACTACCATTCTTGCGGCATGGTTCTCAAGAAAATACACAGAGCAATCAGTTTTAAGCAAGCACCTTGGCTGAAACCTTACATACAGTTTAATAACGAGAAACGGCAAGCAGCTACTAACGATTTTGACAAAAAACCTCTACAAACTGGTGAATAATTCGAATTTTGGGAAGACGATCAAAAACAAACGTAAGAGAAACAACATCTTGATCATATTGATCATCTTGAACATCTTGGCTTTGAAAGTCATCAAGTACACGTCTCACCCCCCACACCACAAGTTTCACTCTCTAAGCGAGGATTTGGAAATTTTTACAAAGACGCCCGCAAACATCATCTTGGACAAGCTCATCGTGGTTGGTTTTAGTGTCTTGGAACTGTCAAAGTTATTAGTCTACCGGTTTCGCTACGACCACATGATGAAAAAGTACGGAACGGGGAGATGGGGGGGGGAGATGAGGCTTAATGGCGCGTCGACAGCTTGGTCATTAGCGCCAACCTCAGTCACAGTGCAGTGGTCCGGGTTGCCACTGCACCACACATTACAGAGATATTATTCAAACCCCTAATCTACAACGGGGAGATGTAAACTAGTTATGGATACGGATAGTTTGTGCTATGGAAGAGGATACGTCATTGTTCGACACATCAGACTACCCAAAAGACCGCTTCTTACACTCCAACATCAACAAAAAAGTATTGGGAAAGATGAAAGACGAGAGCGCGGTTTGCCCAATTTCCGAGTTTGTAGGGTTAAAGTCTAAGCCTTTACAGCGTTTTACAATCGGATGGGAAGAACAAGATGGCTTGCAAAGGCATTAAAAAACATCACATGTAGTGCACGAAACGTACAAGAAAGTGTTGTTTAGTAATAGCGCCGTAGGAACTCGGGGGTCTTACATTTGTTCGGTGGCACATGAACTAAAACCCGTCACCATCAACAAGTTGGTTTTCAGTCCCTACGACGACAAGAGATGGGTCTGCGATGATGCAGTCAGTACTCTAGCTTATGGGCACGTGAATTCAGCTTAAACTACCTATAATATCCGTCCAGCTGTTGTACTTGGAGTCATAACCCTTCTATTTAACGAAATAAAGCATTTTTCCATCTTTTTCCCTCTTTTACGTAATACTTGCTCCACTAGAAATAAATCTGGAACTGGGGTTTTTTGAATTTCCCGTTTGTAGACATCGCTGAGCACCAGTTCACCCGACTCGTCCTTTAAAAGGTACGTAACTGGTTGGTTTTTTTTGCACTTTACGGATCGTGAATAGTTCGTTGGTAAAATTTTGCAAATATCAAATTTTTTTTTACTTTAGAAATCCTGACTATTTCCTACGGCAAATACAGTTTCTTCAGCAGTTGTTTATGGCTAGTTCGTCTTAGCATCGGTTCGTGACGTCTGGTTACTTCCGTAGGTTTCAGTTTTGTGGTGGAATGAACCATGTCGTTGTAATGCGAAACCAACTCGTCGATAATGTGTATCCATTTGTAATTCCCCTGCCTGGTGAATTTTGTCCACATTCGAGTTTTCAGCGTTCTGTTGAAACGTTCAACCATGCTCGCTTTTTTCTCAGAATACGTAGACTACATGTTGATGTTATGGCACCTAAGTAGCACTTTGAAGTCTTTATTGTAGAACTCACTACCTAAATCGACTTGTAAATTTTTAGGGTCGGTTGCTCCTAAAAAGTTATCTTCTTGAAAGGTTCGGTAACATCAAGACCGATTTTTAGATTTAGGTAGAATGGCCCAAGCAAACTTGGACATGACGTTAATGGATGTCAGTAGGTAGTTAAATCCTTTATTTAGCTTAGCATGCGATATCATCTCCACCAAGTCAGCCTGCCATGGATTGTTTAGGCCCAGTACAATCACATTCTGTCTCGGAAAATTTTTCCAGATTGGTTTGTGAAATTCGTTTACTAGTTGATCATTTTTTTTATTTCCCATTCCGAACCTGAGTTTTGTTTTCATGATTTTTTTACGACGGAAGCAGCTAGTTTTTCCCTCCACGGCAGAGATGGATCCTTTCTCACCATTTGAGCTTTTGAAATTCGAATTTCATCGGCGGTGTGTCGATTTTTTTAATTCGAGCTCTCGGCGTAAGCTATATGGTGTTTTTTGCAAGCTTCGTCTAGTTTATTTATTCCAAGATCTCCTCTTGCCAGTCGCTCTTCAGCCGAGTTCCAGGACCGCAGTATTGATACCCTGGTAAATGTATTTCAACGGGCAAGTTATCTATGATTTTGTTGACGAGTCTCTTTCCCACTTTGACGAAGTAAGCTTAGCGAAGTAAGTGAAGTACCACATACATCGTAAAACACTATCTCCATCGATCTGTTGTTTCATGAAGTTGTAGAAACTGAGGCCTTCAACTGGTTAGGAGTCGAACGTTTACACTTGACGCAATATTTCATCTTGAGTTCTTTACGGTTGCTCTTTTTTACTGTAGTACAATCTTTTTTCATCTCTTTAAAAAAAAAGACATCATGGATTCCTGTTCGATTATTCTCACCGGCAAAGACTCCGATTTGAAAATTAATCTAAACAAACCCATTCATTTGGACTCTGAAAAAAATTACGAATTGGCTCTGCTTAATTTAGACACATTTAGACATTCACAACATCACCTCAAAAAATAACAGGTTAAGTTCAGTACACTACCGATGCTGGTGCTTCATGGCACAAAGTGTTAGTAAGTCCTGGTGCTAACGAAATTGAGGATTTGAATAAATTTCTCAAGTCAGCGATAGATGTGAATGGTCACACCAAGGATGCCATTACGATTCTTCCGAATCTACACACTTGATAACCAACTTGATAATTTCCAATCCAAATTACGGAATATCTTTTTTGGGTGACAAGAGTTTGGCTAGAGTCTTAGGGTTCGACTTAAGTAACTACGACAGAAGTAGTGGAAGGTGAAATATAGTCGACATTATAAGTGTCAATACAATTTTTGTACACGTGGATATCATAGGCAATTCGTACCTAAACAGCAACACTCAGCCCACTTTATATTCCTTCTATCCCAATTCACCACCAGGTTTCAAAATCATAGAGTCACCGCATACTTTAATTTACCTCCCAGTTACTACAAAGTTAATCAGAAGTATAAGAGTTTGGCTCATGTCTCAGACCAACGAGCCATTGGATTTAAATGGTGAGATGCTGACTGTGCGACTTCATTTGAGATCTACAAATTAAATTTAAAAAAGGATAAAATTCTCGTGTTTGGAAAAAAGGGAAAGGACTCTTTCTTAATTTTAACTCTAATAATAAAAAAACAAACGGTTTGACACCTAGAACCAAAGCTTTCATCAAATTCATACCACCACCCAGAGCGTAGTAGATGATTACTTAAAAAATCAACGAACCTTTGGTGTACTATTAATCGGTCGAGTCTTACACGTACCACGAATACAATCCTATTGTTGGCACCAATCTTAACAACGTAAATTCAGAAATCCGCATACATGTAGAAAACAAGATTTATTTCTGCACGTTGCCAATAGTTACCTCCTGATTAAAAGGAGGTTACTGAAGGACGATGACTCGGCTTATGTTGAAGCCGACGTGGCCGCGTTGATTATAATGCTCCCATGTTCCTGTTTTCTAATATCAAATACCATCTCGGTGGTAAAAAAGTCTGCGAGTTAAATTATCCGGGGTTTGGTACTCTGATGAAGGGACTACTCACTTACAGTTCGTTGGAGCAACCAGCTCTGCTCGGCCAGTGCTGGGCGCTGGACAGTGTGGCTTCAGTCAATGCCGAACTAAGCAACAACTTGGGATACAAACAGCGGCACGCGCCCATCATCGATGAAACAACTCCCAAGGGAAGCTTTATCTTCGGCATCCCATTGAAACACGTCATAGGATTTTTCGAAAATTACGATAATAAGGCAGCCATGCAAAGTTGAAAAAATGGTTCTCAGGCACCGCCGCGTCACCTAAAAAGCCCCGCGTCATTTTTGTGGAGGTTTCTTTGGTTTGTTATTTGCTCTGAATGAGGCACTAACGAAATATTTATTCTTTCGAAAAGTATTGGACACGATATTCGAAAACTTGCACGCAACACATATTCATTAAGGTGCACAAAAAAAAATTGGATAAAATGCTTCAATAGTTTTGGAGAACCATTTCATAAAATTACGGCCGGTAATGAACTAAAAATTGAAATTTCCATGTTGAAGAGTCCGCAAGTCGGTGTTAGTTAGGCTACAAAACGTTGTTCCTACCTGATAAGCGATAGTGTGAAGGTTTATAGGCTCCTTTTCCGTTTTAGTTTTCATTCGTAGCTGCTGATTTAATTTTTTAATGCAGTGGAACTTCCATCTCTTTTGTAATTTTCAACGACGAACTGAACGCAAACGCTCACGCATCTTGGCTCACGCGAAATCCGAAGCGAATGAGAGCATACCAATTGGTCACGTGGTGCTAACTGGCCAATGAGGGAACGAATCTTCAACTGCTTTGGAAAGGTAGCTTGAGACAGCCAGAAACAGCTTCTTATATTCCATCTGATTGGCAAATGCCAAATGGCCATCGAGAAAATATGTTGAGAATCCTGGATAGAGAGGAATTCCAGCTTTTCAAGGCATCCAAGATGGCAGCGTCCAATGAAATGGTTCGATCACTATCGCTGATCGAAGAACCAATTTTTTACTTTCTAACTTCCGAAAAAACGAATGAACACAACATTTTAACAGTTTTTAGTAAGACTGCACTCAAGGAAAGTGCTTTTTATAAAATTATAGACATCGGGAACAACATTTTATTTACAGAAATCAATGAACAACGTAGGCAGTGAATTTCAGCTTTTCTCATGTCGTTACTTTGGCCAAAAATTGCATTTTTCGACCCGTACTTCCCCTTAAAAGCTACGTCAATACTCCATTTGGGCCACAACGTAACAGACGTATATGTACGTTCATACTACTTACAGCGATAAGAAAGTGTTCGTAAAAACAAATTTATCATTGTTTATGTACAGTAAGCTTGGAGTGCCCTGCCACTGATAACCTCGAGAAAGGTGCAAATGCTAAAGGCATTTATGCAACCTGTAATATTTGTTTTGAAAATAAGCCTTAAGCTACAAAACGCAAAGGCTACCAACCCGTTGCAACGGCGGTTTCCACAGCTTCCTCCTACTCCTTAAGCTAGGGCCTTAGTGGGCCTCTTTACCTTGATGCTATGGCTCCATGCTATGTATTCTGTATACTCTGTATCGTTATTGATGTATTCCAGTAATGCTATGTACTTTGATGTATGGTCCAGTCCCTGGAGATCAGTGGGCTGGATGGCTCTGGCCTTGCCTGCCCCTAGGGGTAGCTGCTAGTAGAGATGGCTCATGGGATACCAGGATATAATACAGGATGTACCTTGCACCACCAGTGGCAGGTACTGGCGCAGCTCTAGGAACTTAAGGCCTTGCAGCCCCTTGCAGCCTCACTCTGGGAGCTAGTCCCTAACCAGCTAAGAACTCTTCCTGAAGTGTGTCACTCTGCTAGTAGCCCTGATCAAAGCATCCTTGAACCATTGGACAACATCTTCCAATACAGAGACACACCGCGTGAGGACAGACCGCGTGGCCCTGAAATAAACCCTGAATTTTCCATCCTTCTGGCGTTCTTCCTTGTAACGGGCATAGCGGGGTTGCACAAGTGGTGCATCGGCCGTCCATTTTTCACCTAGGACAAGGACCCATTTCCACCAAGAAGCCTTTTTGGAATGCCGGCAGCCATCTTGGGTGTTCCATTTTCACCTGGGACCCCAGCCTTCAGTGAGTAACCAAGAGACAACCTGAGTAGTTGTGAGTATTGGGAACTGTGTTGAGATAGCAATAACTTTTATATTGCAGTAGAGTTTAGTTTGGATCAGTCGGTGCTTTTTATTTTATTGGAAGATTTTGTGTGGGCCTATGTAGGCTAGTGCCTCTTGACTTTTACTTTTGTTGAGACTTCCAGATTGGTTAGGCTACTGAATTTTAGCCTTGAAGTGACTTTCCATAGCCTATAGGCCTAATACTTTCAGTATTGTGTGATTTTATGCCAAGGTCTACTAGCCAGATTTAGACCCTGAATCTTGGAGTAAATTAGGACCCTAATAAAATAGGGAAAAGGACTAGAAGGGAACAAGCAGGTAGAATGACTACCCCTATTATTCCACTAGTTGTGCAATCGCCATTAGGGGTTACCCCATTAAGATTAGCAGCTCAGTTTCCTCCAGCAAGCCCTAATGTTCAAGTGACACCTAATGTGAGTCTAAATACTACATCAGCAAGCCTAAATGTTAGTGTGTCAAGCCCTACAGTGACTTTACCAAATGTTGGACAATTATTTTCACCAGTTGCAAGTAATACTAGTGTTACAGGAGGTGTTCCATTTGTACCAGGCGTGCCTTCAAATGTGAATTTGCCTTTTCCACCTCCTTTTCCTCCTGCTTGTGTAGCTTCAGTAACAACTACAGCTAATTTGCAGCAGCAGCTAATTCCAGTGACCCTAACATGGACCGTCCCCTCTGGACAGGTTCAAACATGTTCTATTTTACCAAATGACCCAGTATTCCAAATGCTTGGCAAGCCTTCAGTAACTGTATCTTCAATGCCAAATTATTCTGCACCCTTGCCTGGACCAAGCCGAGTGTCAACTCAAATGCCTACTCATGTGCCAAACGCTTTTAACCAACCTTTTACAGCTAGTAATTCTACTGACACTGCCATCTTGGATTTGAGTGCTAAACTGGATTCAGTAGTTAATTTTTTATGGGGAGGTGCGAATTCTGCAAGTAGGCCTGCTTCAAGTTTTTCACCTAAGCCACCATTAACTTCAACAACTAATGTTTTCAGTTCACCTGTCATGACACCTAGCAGTAATCTAGTTGGTGGTAGTTCAAATTTTGTTAGCTGTTCATCACAGGATAATTACCAGAGAGCTGTTGAAATGTCAATACCTTTGCCTAAAATGGAAGCTTTGAAAATTGGAGAATTTAATGGGCTGACTGACAAAATTTTCCCCTCAGCTTTTATTATGAAATTGGAAAGAATTTTAAAGGTTAGAAAGGTTGATGAGAATTTATTTATCCACTAAACTGTTCCATCATGGTTAACAGTGGATGCTGTTGACTGATTTTTGGCAAATGAACCTTTTTCTAGTTGGGAGAATTTTAAAACCTTGTTTTTGGCTAAGTGTGAAGTAGTCACATGGGTATAACCTAATTGCTAACGTTAGAACTATGAGAATGCAAGAAAATGAACGTTTCATTAGGCATTTTAATAAATGCACAGATATTTTACAAAACTGTTTGGTGGGTTAGCATGCATACAAGTTAAACAAAAAACAAGTTTAAAAATAGCATGGCCAAATGAATTGGAATAGGTAAGCTAATCTACGGAACTAAACACGTGCTCAAACTCATGAGAGCGAGAAACACAAACGCCATCTTCAAAGCAGCGGCAGCGGCCAATGGCAAAGTCGTTCTAAATATCATCAGCTGGACCGTTCCACATGACACTGCCTCGGACGAGCAGAAACTTAAACTCTACAATCTCATTGACCAAGGAACGACCGTGGATTTAGGATTTAGGCACTGGTGTTACGATAGCTGCGTGCTCCCTCAAAATACCAACTTCACCTGGCACAGGCTGACAACTTCCACTGTCAAAAAACCTAGGTGGATAGTTCTACCTTTCTAGCTTTTCAAACTAACAGGCAGGACTCTTTAGTCAAAAATCCGGGCGTGTTTGATTACTGCAGTCTGCAAGATGCTCACGTGACAGAAAGATATCAGTTTCTCAATTTGAACGCAAATTATGCTACTGGAGAGAATGTCGGCTTGTACAGAATGGTGCAGCAATTTGGGCACTGCAACACCAACGACTTGAGTTTTGACTTGCTTCAGTTCAAGAATGCTTATCCTCTCGTGGTGTTGGATTGCTCCAAACAGTCCGAGAGGCTTCGATCGGGAATCGTAGACATACAAGTCAAAATGAAGTTTAGAGCAGCAGTGCCAGCTGTCACGCTCTGCTCATCAGGGGCAGGAAAATGAATCTAAAGTTGTATACAGGCAAAGTCAAAGTTGTATATTAAAGAATAACGATAATAATAAAAGAGATATGGCGCTCAAAACAGGATCACGAAAAAAGAAAGACCGCTTTTTGCTGTTGGCATTGCTAGGACCGATTTTGGCCGGCATTGGAGGATTGCCGGGCGGAACTGCGGGGTTGGTATCTGCCGCAAAAAAGGCACAAAACGATGCAAAAATTCTAGCTGAACTAGTGCGACATCACAAGCAAGTGGAAGGTTCCGGCTCGAAGAAAAAAAATTAAGCAAAAAAGAAGCCAAAAAAATTGCCCCGTCGCAGAGGTCTTTACTTAAACGACTGCCCAAGGTTTAATCGACTTTAATAAACCTTTAACAAACTTTGATTTAAACGGATTGGCTAGAGTAATGAAAATTTCAAAATTCAGAGGTACTTTTACTAAAGACACGCCCCTTTAAAACTTTGGCCTACTGGTGAAAAAGGAATAGTAAACTTGGAAGATTTCCACGATGGAGACAGAAGTCAATGGGGCGCTTATTCCACCGTTTCGGGAGAACCTTGTTATTTCGATAGTTTTGGCAACAAGGGTCCTCCCCGGTCTGTGGTTTACTACTTGGAACTGGGAATTAAATACAATTACGAATGCGTACAGTACTTTGACCAAATTTGGTGCGGTCACTTTTGCTTTTTTTAAGCACCGTCTCTAAGGCACATAATTACAAAGCTGTTTTGGATAGGATGAAACGAGTCGTCTAATGAAAAGTTACGTATAAATAAATCTAACTGGAAATAAACGTCTTCTACGTGAAACTCTTCGAATGCCTCTACAGCGATGGGCAAATTTTTTTCTATTATGTAAGGACTTTTGAAAACAGTAGCTGTCGAATGCTTGTACTTTAGTTTAGTAATGTAATGGGCTCTCTTACCTATTTTATATTTAGCAACTAGAGCAACACTCTGATCGCTGCAGTATAAAATTACTTTATGAATTAAACCAGAACTCGTACACACAAAGCTTGAGAGTGGACCAGAATGAACGAACCAATCGCTTGCTTTTTCCAAAGGACTTTTCATGCTGAAACTGATCAGCGTGAAACTGTTTTCATGCACAAATTTCTTTGTAGCCGCATCACTTGGTAAAAGTTGGTTCACTTAGGTTTCTAATCTGTTTGTTCGTGGCATTAAAGTGCTTTTTTCCGATCATCTTGTAACAAGCAATTGTTGTCGACGAATACCTTAGTGACAGCATCATTCGGCAAACTAGGATCGCTTAAATTTCTAATCTGTTTGTGCGTTGCATTTAAGTACACTTTCTGGTCGTACTGTAATAAACAATTTCCGTCAACGTATACTTTTGATACTGCATCAGCAGGGGAAAGATATGTCCTTAATTTGCTTCTTAATCGCGTAAAAATTCCCGTCGGCCTCATCTACGTATAACGCATTTTGTTTGATGCTAGAAACGGCAGAAGCTAACCTATCTCTGAGATGAGTAATAGCAGGAGGCAAGTCAGTTTTAAGTTTCTGAATTTCCTTCAGAGTATCAATCTGAGAATATTTACCGCATCTTCAGAGTTTATAGCTGCTCCTACGTTGGTTAAACACCTATTTCACATATCATAGTTGCTTTCGGGTGTCAACACGTACCCTAGTCCAGGCTGTCCCCCTCGGACCGACCCACACCACTTCACCCCTCGTCCTTTTCAACAATTATCCAAACCTATTAACAGATATTTTTTTAAATATACGAATCCCCCCCCCAAAAAAAAGCACACGGTGACAGAGTAAGGCATGAAACAAAATGTGCATTAAAAAACTGGATTTGTGAAAATTCAAGATGCAAAAACCTAAAAGAAAAAGAAAACATAACTGTCCCAACAGGGACTAGAGCCCAGTACATCCGCGTACTATTAATAATCCCGACTTAGTAAGCGGTTGTTACGGGTTCGAGTTCCAACCGTGGCAGTCGTGTTTTCTTTTTATTTCTCAGATTATTTCTGTGCTTGTGCGTTGCATTTAAGTACACTTTCTGGTCGTCCTGTAATAAGCAATTTCTGTCAACGTATACTTTTGAAGCTGCATCAGCAGCGTGCCGGGGAAAAGATATGTCCTTAATTTGATTCTTCATCGCGTAAAAATTCCCGTCAATATCATTTACGTATAACGCATTTTGTTTGATGCTAGAATTCTCACTAACTCGGTTAATGAATTGCTTCGAATCAATTTACTCAGTGGATTGATTACCCTCCCCATTTTTTTATATAAAAAAAAGGAATACACATAAACCTCAAGATGTCTCGACCAACCTGGCAAACAAATCTCTCAAATCTTTTGCAAAAAAACTTGCTGAAAGTTAAAGATGATAAAGATACAAAAATTAACGATGGTTTAAAGTATAACCTGTCTCCTTCCATACAGTTTAACGATTTAAAGGGGACAGGAACTCCCTTTTTCGAAGGAAAAATTAAAATATAAAGGCTGGATTTTGCCCAGTGAACCGGAAACTCAAAAATTGTTTAATAATCTTAAATGGTACATCTGTAAAGAACTAGAGATCGAGTGTGAAGATCAGAAACCAGTTTCCTTGGCCATGTTCAATTATCCTAATTGTATGCACACGGCTTCTCCTTGTTACTCCTCCTGCAAAAAGGCAAGCGACTGCGATAAACTGCTATGTCTTAAAACTTGGGTTTACGAAAATATCCACAAAACAAAAGGTAAACTTAACAAAACATAATAGACAAACTGTGGTTTAATTTACCATCTTACAGTGCTTTAAACTTGACAGAAGTTACCGAGAGAATTAATGCAGTATATGTTACCAATGATTCTCCCAGTAATGTGAAGTTGTGGTGCACCATTGAATATGGAGTGGTTCATCCCGATGTCTCCAACAACAAGTTTTCTGATGAAGACTATGAGTTTAGTATCTCTGTAAGAATTAAAAAAATGTGTAAATAAAAAAGTGATGGAAATTAAAAACTACGACTTTTTTGTGCCTAAAAAAAATCGAAATAATTACCCCTTCTTACCTTCAAATATCAGAAGCTCAATTATACGGCCAGCAAATTTTGGAAAAACTAACTTACTGTTTTTAATTTCATCTGTAACGAACGATGGTTGGATTATGACAAATTATTTATTTACAGTAAAACTTTATGTTAACCAAAGTACAAACCATTGCAGCAGTCTGTATTTGCCAAAATTGAGGAAAAAATTGGAAGGGATGTCGCATTTTTCACGGTTTCAAAAAGATTTAATTCCACCCGAAGAACTGGATCCAAAATTTAGAAACCTGTTTTTGTTTGAAAACTGCCGTTTAGATAAACAAAAAAACATCGAGCGCTACTTTGCCCAAGGACGCCATTCGAACGCCGATGTTTTTTATTGCAGTCAGTCTTACACGAGAATTCCTACACAAGTGGTTAGGGACAATGCAAATTGAGTAATCCTTTTTCCGGTGGATGAGTTAAATTTGAACACGTTTACAAAAACCATGTTAGCCCTGCCATAGAATTTTCAAAGTTTAAAACGTTGTGTCAAAATTGTTGGAAAAAGCCTTACGAATTTTTAGCAATTAACAAAACGTTAAACGAGCACCGATATAAACGTTCGTTTTTACCTATTAAACAAAAGAATGGAGACAAAACGAGAAATCGCAAAACTCAAAAGAAGTTTAACAAACAAATTTTTAAGTCGACGTTTGGGCGAGAGAGAGCAAGAAGAATCACTACAAGAATTTTTTTAACCTGTAGTAAGCACCCTGAAACCGAGACCTGTCTTGGGTGCAGCCACGCAAACTATACCGATTAAGAACACTCTAGCCATGCAAACTATGCCAATTAAAATTTACAAAGAAGAAGGTGGTGACGAAGATGACTACGAATCACTGGCTTTATCACCTTCCCCTGCTCCTAGTCAAAAAACATTGCCGACCTCTCTCGATTACAGCCTCGCCCAATATTCAAGTCTGGCTGTAGCTCCCATAATGCGAATTCCTCCTGAGTCCAAAACTGAATACGCAACTACGAGCACCAGTCCTAAACTGACTGACCCCTTCATATTCCACGGTGCAAGCTAGATGCATTTCAACTCCGCCTGAGCTTCCTAACATCACCACTCTAAGGTCCCTCGATAGTTTGTTACCTGGTTATTGGAGAAACTGCTAAATATTTCTTAATAACATTTTTCGAAAATCCCAAAGATACTGACCCGGTATTTAGTTTACAGTATGATAAGAAAAAAGGTGAGCTGACCTTTGGTAATAAACCGGTTAAAATCTTTGAGAATGATGTAGTGGTCGAGAACCAACAATACATAGAAAAACGCGACCTATTCAAAGACTTGAAAAAAATTACCTCGCGCCTCGTTAAAGCAGCTTACGCGGCCATGTTAAAAAAATACTAATGCTATTTATCACAACAACGACCCAAATACTCATAAAACAAAATCTAATCGGAGCGCCAAGTACAGATCTGTTATCGCTTCTATTTGGGACGACCTCAAAAAACAATGGACGGGCATGGTTAAAAAAGCTGGTAGCAGAGTCGATTATAAATATTACGACGATCCTAACAACCTGATATATAGACTCAGGCTTTTGTATAAATCCACTCTGGCAGGCCACGACTTGCATCAAAACGAGATGATTGAAATTTTATCAGAAATGCAGCAAAGAAAAATTATAAATGGTCGCGAGAAAACAGTGGCTTATCTAAATTTAGGATTGGGTCAATAAAAATGAAACTAAACTAAACTTTGTGGTCCTGGCAAGTCTAACCTTGGTCGTAACACAATCCATCCTTCATTTTACAAGATAGTGATTTTAAACTTTCTCTTTGACACCACCCGTCTAACGCTGTTAGTTTAACCACAGTTGTACTGGCTTAGACAAAAAAAATGAATGGCCCTGTAAGACTTGAGCCAAAAACTAGAAAATATTTTGTTGCATTTCTGGAGTGATTCTAAGAAACGTTCCCTATGGCACCAAACGTCTAACTATCTTAGTTTAAATTTTAGTATGTTGTGCATCTATTGGAATTTTTTCGTCCGAATCCCCTTACCCCGGAAATAAACGGAAAACCGAAGGCTCAAACAAGAGTTAAATAAATACAGATGCAAACCTATTTACATTACCTCCTGGTAAATGTCAAGAGTATCTGATTTCATTAAAAATTTCAATGAACTGAAATCGTAAGCAATTCTTTCTATTCAGTGTAAATTACGAAAAACTTCAATACTCGATGGTTAACTCGCTCTCGAGACCCCCTCAAAAGCACATGTACTTGCGTTACCTTCAGGCATGATTTCGTGGGTGACACGAGGCCCCACTCAAGAAAATGCCAACATCCCGTATTGACGGTCCTAGCCCACAACGAGCCAGATGAGTATTACCCTACCTAGACACCCATCATATAGGTTAGGCGCTGTGTCCAGGATTAAGTTTTTCTGCATATCCTTGTGCCCAGATATTGTGATCTCAGAACTGTATTTTTCCACCTCTTATTGCCGAATACGTAAATACAAAGAAATACTAAAGCTGCCCTAAAAACTGTTAACTGAGCTCGCTTAAAAAATGAAACTCTCTGAGAAATGCTAAAAACTGCAAGATTTACTGCTATTTTTTTTTCTTAAAATGAACGAAAAAATGTCAAAAAGTCAATTTTTTAAACATTAAAAAAAGCAAACCTTGTTTAGCCTAAACTTCAAATCCTTATTTAGCAGGAAAAAATAACCTGTCCCTAAAACATACTCTGAAGCCGAGAAGCAGAACTTCTGTCACTGTCTGCGACACCAATAATTGTCGGAAAAAAATTGTCTGCAGGTAGTAATCTGTTTTTATCCTACAGTTATCTACATATTTATTGGTTTTTATTGAACAAGTTTTCATTGCTGATTTCTCCATTATTGATTTCTCCATTCCACGAATAGAAAGGTCTCGTCCAGACGATTAAAATCGTGTACTGGAATGACGAAAATTGACGAAACAGCAGAAATTTGGCCAAAATTTGTCTGCAGTGGTCTTCCACTGTCTGCCACACGATTCTGCTCACAGGGGTCTAAAGAATTACCACTAATGAGTTGGCACTAATGGGCTTGCTGCTGACACCATCCCCTCCTCTTCCTCAAAAATTACTTAATTTAATTATAGTCTAGATTTGAGCTTATTTTGTTTTTACATCTCTACTGTTCAGTGGAAACCACGACCACTTCATTGTAAATAAGGTTAGCACTAAACCAACTCCCCTCCCCCCCCCCAAGTCCTAGACCACGACTAAACACCTAGATTTGGAGTTTGAATAACATTTCTGTAAATGTCTAATGTAGGACCAATAATTATAATTTAAAAATTATGTAAAATTTTGTAAAATAAGGACCAATAATTAATTTTATCTTAATTTTAATACTAATCTACTAATTTAATCTTAATTTTATACTAATTTAATTTATATTATTTTATACTAAAAAAGATTGAATATTAATAAAGTGTAAACAAGCAGCATTATTACAAGCAGCTCCAGTATTTTGGTTTTCTTGCAAACCAACACTTGTTTATATACATTTCTACCTGCATGTAAATCTGTTGGATCAAATTAAAACTTTTCAAATCTCGGCCAGACTTCCTCGCTGAGATTTAAAATAATGAGATTTTCAAGAATTGTTCTAAAACTAGATTTCAATTACTCTCTCGTCCAATCAAATTAATTTCCTGGTTAACCTACTTCCTGGATTTCGTTCTGAAATCCAGATTTGCCCATTGGGAATCTGAAATGTGGTTGCTTTATAAGGAGCTTCCGGGCCTGCAAAAATCTCATTGCAGAGAATATTTCAAAGGGGATGAATGTGCGAAGTTGTGCTGGGTAAGTTCACAATATTTTCTTAATTAAATTATTATTAACTGAATTTTCAGTATGCGGGAGGTAAAAAATGAATACTTAAAAAAAAATTAATTAACACTTAAAGGTCGCAACTTTTCGTTGAATTGGAAATAATTCAATACTAAGTCTCCATTATGTACGGTACACTAGGCTTATTATATAATTAATTAAGTATTAATACTGTACAATACCATTAAGCGATGATTACTGGTATAAGTGTGTTGGTTTACAGTACTCGCATATTTAAAAATTTTAAAGTCAATTTAAAAGTTAAAACAATGACAAAGTGTGCTGTGTTTTTAAAATGCTGTAATGCTTACTAGACAAATCAGCGAGTACACTCCCACCTACCAAAATAATGCGTTTTAATTGTTTAAAAAGTCTTTCATAATTCAGCACGCCGTAACAATCTATTTTTAACGTGCTTGCAATGCGTTTTAAGGTACTATTTTAGTAACAAACTAACAGCGTTTCAGAACAAATGTGTGGTTTATTTGTGTCAATGGTTTAAAAAATACATTATACAACAAAAAGATGCAATTATACGACAAGAAAATATTCCGTTTTCTTTTAATGAGTAATCACCTGATAAAATTTTTCGTCAGTATATTTCAAATACATAGCTATTGTGTTATTTCGCCAGAAACTGTTAGCCGGTCTGGACGTCAGTGCCACCAAAGCACTCACGGAGGTACAATGCATGAAAACTTTCACTTAGAGGTCAGTGGTATAGCAGGATGCGAACCGCCTCAGTCGGCCAAAACAAAACAAACAAACACTTTCATTTTTTCTAGTGAAATTTAAAGATGACGGTTGTGTATGAATTAGAATTCCCCCAGAAAATTACTGAAATGTTGCTTCACCACAAAAAAAGATGAAATCAACAAATAAGCCTATCCTGTCACAATGTTCTCTTTCCACAAGCCCATATAACAAACTGCCCCTTCTCCCAAAAATACTCAATATTGATAAGTGATAACTGTGTTTTGGCTGCGTATCAATGGTAAAATATTCCATCATGATGGTTTAATAATTTTCAACCGAGCTTTTCTCACGTTGTTCTACAATTCTCGTGTATGAATGTGTGGTACCACAAAGAAATAAGACCGTCCAGGGAAGGGGACATCTGCATGGGTTTTCCCGATGAGTTAAGCAACGATAAAGTTACACGCCGAAAAATGCTTCCACAAACAGCAACACTTAAAAAAAAAAAACGCAAAAAAAATTAAGGGAGGACCCTCAAAATAGGATGGGTCCCCCATCTGCAGAAAGGAAGGAGATGGCCAGCAGGGGCTTGGGGGTTGTTCAAAAGGACTTGCTTTCCACCAAAACATCTACTACGAGGGGGGGGGATTCTTATCATTGCTTATGCTATTGGTGTTGAACCTTTCCGACTTTTCCCCAAAAGGGAGACAAACCCCCTCTATTTCAAGGTTTTGGTTTTTGACCTCAATCTCTGGCTGGCAGTGTATGTTGGTTTCAGTGAAAGTATACTAGGTCATGGGTCTTTACAGGTCATGACAAAGCATCCGCAAATTTTTTTCCTCTACAGTTTTTTTTAACAACCATTTCTGCTATGCACTACGTTTTTTTTGTTTTCTCGTTAAGAAAAATTGTTCAACCTTTATTGACATGAGCATAGTTCTTTGGTTAAAGAGACATTTTGAGCATTTTTAAAATAGGCACACGGTGACAAACTAGCTACACCACCATTAAAAAAAACTGAAAAAAAATAATACTCAAATTGGAGTATGATAAACGTGACAAACTGCACGGCTTTACTCGAGGGTCTGTTCGAAAGGGCCTGTTTTTCTTCAATTCCGTGACTACTAGTATGATATACCCCCCTCCCCAGGCCGAGGTCTAGCAGGGGAACGAGGGGTGTGGCTAGAAGATTCCAAACTCGGAGTGCACTGATACCAAAGTTGCAGCATTCACTGGCCAAATTGAATGACAAGGGCAGAGTAGGATCGTGAAGCAGTAACGCCGGTGCAGCAACGTAGCTGTTGAGCCGTGGAGCGGATAGCAGCCCGGGCAGCAATCCACCCCCTCCTCTCCTCCGTTCCCCTTGCTCATGAAGGTGGCATAGGAGGAAGGAAGGGTGAACGCGGCTCGCGAACTCGTGCCGGAAAAGGGACTGCTTGAATGAAGGAATCGCAGGGTAGGCAGGTCGTCGTGCTGGTTAGACTGTTAAGTGCAGTGTCCACTAGTACGCAGGGAGGCTGCCGAGTCAGGAAGTGGCAGAGCAGACGGATCGTGAGGACGGACGAGGCCGAATGGAACCGCAGTCGAACAGACCGGACTCGTCCCCGCCAAGAAATGGATGACATAGGGGCCAGCCTGGCCAGGTTACCCTGGGCACACATTTATTGTCACTAGATGGTAAGGGGCAGAGGAACGGGGAGTGGAAAGGATGGCCCAGCGGAGCGGAGCGGGGGTAAGTACACAAGAGCAGCTACACGAGGTGACCGTCCTAGGAGAAAAAATGAGGATATGCGCTGCGCTCTGTATTTATAGACGGAACCACTTCTAGTCATGCCTAGTATTAAAGGCCCGCCAGGAAAGACAACTTTCTTCTAGGGGAATAAGAGCTCAAGTGGAGGGGAACTGCCATTTAATAAAATAGGTAATGGTATATTTTCGTCGGCTATAAAAATTTAATTTTCTGGTTTAAAAAAAGAAAAATTTTCTCTCAACTGGCTGCCGTGTTCAAAGCTCACTGTAAAAATGATTAATGCCAACATCAGCAGTATAGGCTACGTTTAGAACCGAGTTCTGGTAAAATAAAATATTTTAACTTGGGTAATTTGTTTACTTTATATAAATAAAGATTAATTTGTTCGTTTTTGACAGACTTAAAAAAAGTTTTTCATGGGCCTCACGCACCCTTGAACATAATAGTTGTTGAATATATCAACAACTAGCCATATTATCAATGGTTATGGTAATGATATTTGGTGATGTTAATGATGGTATTTAGTTGTTGACATCTTCATGTTAACGTCAACTGGTACTTTTCTATTCAGTGAATGCTAGAATGCTACAAATTGATTATCAATATTTTAGATGCATATTTTCACATTTGTTTGCTGGTTTCTTGCTAACTGAAAATACATTTACCTTTGGGGTAGTGGTTTATGTTGCAGAGAATTGTTTGCGGTATATAATGCAGTCAAATCTATATAACTAAGATCGTAATATTTGTTTGTATGTGTATCGCCAGATCACCGAGATTCCCACTAATTCATATTTCTTTTGTTTGTGCGTCCAGACGGAATGTCTGCCAAACGGAATTGTCTGTTCTGTATAAATAATGATTCAAACTGTGTTTTCAACAAAGAGGCACAGTACGGGTCACGTCATATGTTTTTCCAGTCACAATATTTTCATGCAAATGGGATGTAGGCCTCTATGTCTCTTAACCCTGAATCTAACTAAAAGCAACCCAATGATTTGGCCTACTGCTAATGGGAAATCACAGTATTTTCATGCAAAAGGCAAAACACTAGAATGCTCTATAAAACTGGCCATACACGGGGGGTTGCTCGAGTTACATTAATCAGAGTTTATTTGGTACTAGTAACAGCGACAGCTCACTTTATTTTCTCGTCATTACCGTTAATGTTCATCATTACCATATCAGTAACCAGATTAGTCATGCCAACGATTATTTTGCACTTTAGGCCTAAGCAGTTCATGGTAGAACACTATCAGGTCCCACCAAAACAAAAATAGCATGTATCGTTTGCAACACTCAGATCATATTGCAGTCACTTCATTATGGTCTGGCTAATAACTAAATGTACGGTAATGACTGTCGTCGTAAAACATAGCCAATGACATACAGACATGGCTTCTAGAATCTTCCAAAAAGCAAGAATGCTGCTAAACATTTGCTATTGTACATATCCCATAATGTCTCGTAACGATATCTAGTGGTAAGAAAGTGACTTAAAGCACAGCCATGGTAATATTTATGCTTGTCAGTGACAGCCACAATCGTTCAATAAAAAAATTGTTTGAATTCAGCTGCAACATACACACAGCGTTAGTAGAAATGTAGCCGGATCTCTTAAAAAGTTTTGGTATTTATAGAAATCTATAAATACGAATGTTTTTGCTTATGACAGGTTATGGTTATGACCAGTGGCGACTTCAGACTGAGGCTAATATAGTTCCATTTAGTGTAACTAATTGTACAACGTTTCTTAAGAAGTCTTTACTTGTTCATTTGCTGTTGAACCGGAGCGTTAGGGCAGGTTTTACTAGCAGTCAAACAACATGCACAAGGACTTTTATTAATGTAAATAAAATATAATTAATCTATTAGTAGGTTGTTTATTTATGAAAAAAAGGCATGCGACACGTTTTTTCCCCGTTTCGGGAAAAATGACCCAAACAGATTTTAAGTAACAAAGATTAACGAAATTCGAAATAAGTGCACTAGCTAGAGTTGAGATAAACACGATATCTGATAGAGAGATAATCTTGAGCTGAAATGAATAGGTTATATGAGACTTAAGATAACGACATACGCGAGATTTGCGACAATCCAGATACACAAGTTTATAGATGAATAATTGAAAACTAATTTGCGGTAAAGGAGATAGTAAGACACATAACACAATAAAGATGAAACGCAACGAGATGAAAGCCGAGATAACTGAGATACACGAGATTTGATACAAGTCAGATGCACGAGATATCAGAAAAATAAAATTCAAGTACACGAGATTTGATATGAAATGCCCGAGCTACATTAAAAATGAAATATGCGGTATGAGATAATGAGCTGCATGAATAAGTAGTAAGCATGTAACAGGAGATTTAAGACAAATAATATACACAGCACACAAGATAAACGAGATATACGAGATGGATGAGGTACAATATAAAAAGTTAAATGATGCAAGATGAATGATACAAGATAACAAATTAGATGAATTATTTACGTAAGATTTGGAATAGGTTAGAACTGAGATAAACAAGGTACACAATACATTACGTACACGATACATGAAAAAATGACATAAGATACATGAAATACACAAGAGAAACTATACGTCCTAGCTCAGACCCTCATTCCTTAAGATTATTTTTTAAATATTTTTTGTCCATTATGTAAATGATGAACTTGAGTTACATTAGATTTGAATGTATCCTTTCCTGTAAGATGATTAAACTCGGAAGAGTATTCGTAACCAGTTAGTGTTTAGTTTCACAAAAGCTTTAGAAGTAACTAGCTAACTCCGGCGTAACATACGCCGTTCTAGCAAACAGCCACCTCCTCACTCTCTCCACTGCAACCTGCCCCCCTCTTTCCCCGTGCTGGAATGCAAAGGCTCCTCGCCTGCTCGCTTCTGGCCGGACGTCATGATCCCTTTCATCATCATTAAGTCTGCTCCTAAGCGAAATATATATATATATATATATATAAATATATATTACAAACAAAAACGACAAGTGTGCCGTAAAAAAGGGGATATACGATTGAATTTTCGCTTGTTAAAATGAACACGGATAAAAATTGGTGACTTTTAATTGAAATAATAAAATGTACAATTGAGAAAATTCTATCTGTTTAGGTGCTGTTGTGCTTTACGTTTTAAATATATGATTGGTAAAGCACAACAGCATCTAAACAGAACAGCATCTAAACAGATGGAATTTTCTCAATTGTACATTTTATTATTTCAATTAAAAATCATCAATTTTTATCCGTGTTCATTTTAACAATTAAAAATTCAATCATATATCCCCCTTTTTTTACGGCATATTTGACGTTTTTGTTTGTAGTCCGTGTACCTTTTTTATAGCTATGGCGTCGCGCTACAAAGCTTTACGCATGCAGTCGATTGTTGCTGGCCACTTTGAAACAATTCAACTCAGCTCTGAAAGCCTGCATCTGCGAAATAAATATGCCATTCTATCGAACTAAACACGAAATTAACAACATAGCTTAGTTTGGTTTAAATGTATATCGTCTAGCTGAAACACGGATTCTTTCAAAGGTTCAAATGGTTTAACGAGCGTTAACCACTCCTGGTCATCTGCCCGAAGCCCTAATGCCATCCACCCTATTCCCCAACCTTCCACGTACAACACACAGATGGAGCCACTATCAGCTGCAACCCGTCCAACTGTTCCAAGCGACAAATTCAAATAAACTAACAACCAAACCAAAATATTATTTGTAACCAGTTTGAACATAAACAGTTTTTTGGACGACATTTAGGACCAAGACCATCTTGAATTTTGACAAAACTGAAATAGGACCTTTTCTTGATTAAAAATTGATTCCGAGTACTAGGAAACAGGCTTTGGGCCTATTGTAGGCAGAGCAAACGGATCTTCATTTCAAACTTATATTTAGTACTTATTTTAATGACGATAACACATTTGTTTCTTAAAAATCTGGGTACAATACTTAATGGGCTTTGTTGAGCTGTTTGCCTTTTGGTGTGACGTACTGCTGTTCTTCGCTGGCCTTTTTCTTATTTTAGACTTTTTTTTAATGTAGGTCTATGTTAGGTGTCAAATTTATGTTAACAAGCTTTCGTTTGCTCCAGCATTTAGTTTTTGTTTAGTTATTTGTAGCCTCTTTTGGCAGCCAACACTGAAGACGTGGGCCATCGCCACGAGTAAAAATAAAAAAAAACGTCATAATAGGCGCGATAACTGCAAGCCAAACAATCATCAGTACGATAGTTTTTAACAATAGTTAGAAGATTCAAAAGGTTCAGAATACTGCTTTGGTGTAAGATTTGACACCGCCACCAACGAAAATGTTAAGCTGGCACACCTCTATCACGCAATGCAAGATAATATATTATTTTCTAACTCCATGACTGCAACAGCGATCTCTATTATATAATCTGAAAGAAATAACCATCACAATTTAGGTTTAAAATGTGTTAGATTTTAGACCTAGTTTTAGGTTTTAGGCCTAATTTTTAGCGTTTAGGCCTAATATTTATCTCCGATTTACTTTGTTAGCAGCAGCTTACAACAGTGGTTCGAGATTAAGCCTATTCCTTCATGCGATGCAACACGGTTTTGGTTTCGAGTCTTCACGTTACCGTGGCAACCAGGAATTGAGAGAGGAGGGCATATTACTGTTTCACGTTTCGTGCTTTCGTGTTTCGTGTGATGTCAATATCGTTTTATAATACCGCTTGACCTTGATACGACGATTTCAGATTTCATATTCGGGATTCCCAACGCTAGTGTAGGCGCCACTTTCGTTGCCATGTTGTATTGAATAATCTCCAAAGCACTCTTTTTTCAAATGAAACTAACGTGTGTCGTTAATGGAATCCTTTTGTTTTTATGGTTGCGTTTATTACTGTAGTGGTTAAATGCAAGCATTTGCCGTGTTTTTTAAAGTTCACTTTACTAACATTATCATGGTGTATGCTTCGTCGGAATTCCTTAACTATTCAAGAATCCAAATTTACAATGGTGAGTGTTAGAAATAAATTCGAAAATTTTAAAATTTCTACAGTAATAATTGTTCAATTTACGGCAAATTGTGGCTCAGCAATACTAATTAGGGTATGAAACGTGGTACCAAATTTCATTCCAGTCCGATCGTTCGTCTGGGCTCCACCTAGACTAAAAATGTGCAACCAACGGATGGACTAACATTTTGCAATTTGGTGTCCGTTATAGGCAACGCTTCGCTCGCTCTGCCAATTATCCGTAACCAGTTTGTGTTTAGTTTGATAAAACATTTTGGAAGTTACAAGGCAACAGCAGTTTTTTTTCTGGATGCCATTTTGAGCCGCAATTTGGTTAAGAAAACTGGAATGTGACCTTTTTCGTTACATAGTGAATTATAAATATTTTCCTTTATCGGTGTGTGTTACAACAATTTATGTTAACAGTTTGCTACAATGAGCAAAGACTAAAATGTTTTGTTGACGCCATTTTTGACTGCCATTTTGGATTTTCACAAATTTTGAATAAGACCTTTTTTGATGAGAAGCTAATTCAAAATATAGAGCAGATGAATAACGTCAAATTCACTACAGAGTTCGTATTTGGAGCCACTCATGTCACTGCCTGCAAGGGGTACCGGTGATAAACGGGGATAAAAACATTAACTTCATCTGCCAACCAAATGCTTTGATAGCGAATTTGTTAGGCCAAAACATACACCATTTTTTGGGAGTTGTTAGCAGCCGCTGAAATTTTAAGAAATGGAGTCTTTTCTTTTCCAATTTATAACCTTTATACATGTTTCACAGCGTTAAGACCAAACAAAACATTGGAAGAAACAATGTTTTTTTCCCTAAGAAAACCGCGCTCACAGCATTTGCTTGACAGACGACACTAATGTTTCGCCTCCGTTTATCTCCTGTGCCCCTTGCAGTTAGCTGCATGAATAACCCCCAAATGCGAACTCAATGGTGAATGTGGCATCATGGTTAGTTGTTCTGTAGTTCGTAACCGTACGTGTTCATTTTGATTTAAACAAAAGTTTTGGGGATGCCATTTAGGCCAAACAAAATGAAGTAAAAAAAAATAGGGTTTTTTTTAAGCAGTTTTCTTTTTGTCTTGGTTTCCTATTGTATGTTTTTGTTTTCTTTTATTTGTATATATGTGCATAAAATCTAAATAGAACCCTATTTGAATAAGTGTGGTTTGAATTAATTTCAGGTTTCTTTTTAATATTACGAGTGGTTTGGCAGGTTTGGTAATAACTTATTTTTTGAGGCGCGAACCTTGGGCACCATCTTGGATTCTTACAAAATGTGAAGAGGACAATTCTGATTATAAATTATGTTTTGAATTCAATCTGATGAACGGTTTGAAACATCCAAGGCGAAAGGCTTTTGTTGGACGCTACTTTGGTAAGCTATTTTGAATATTCTAACTAAAGCTTATCTTATTATTATCTGTAACCAGTATGAATTCAATCTGAAAAAAAATGGAAAGAAAAAATGCCTTTATCGACGAGAATTCTAGTAGTCATTTCGGATTTTTATCAATTGGAATTGCTCGTGTACACACGTAATCTTTCCAAAGTTCAAAATACTGTACACCTACCAAATTTCATTCGAATCGGTTCATGTGTTGGGCCGCAGTTGCACTACAATTCCACTTTTAATTTTTTCACTTCCTTAAAATATGCTACAAATTTGAAAGTATCAAAAGGCACACCTCAGACAAGATTTTTTAAGAAAAATTGTTTTCCATAAAAATTGTAGCCTGAAGGGTGGACTAACACCACAACAAGAATGATAAACCCAAAACCCACAATGACTGGCCAGACACAGGGATACTAGATAGGAGTTTGAAAAACTATAACAAATTCTTAAGCCAAAATGAGAATTTTCGGTGGGTATTTTTATTCTCTGGGAAGATCCATTACCTTCTTCAGGTCTTTAGGACATGAATGTCTGTTGGTTTGGTTGTTAGTTTGTTTGAATTTGCCGCTTTGTACAGTTGGACGGGTTGCAGCATATAGTGGCTCCATCTGTGTGTTGTGTGTGGAAAGTTGGGGAATAGGGTCGAGTGTGAAAAAACTTTTTTGGGAATTCCTCATCGGCAGGGTGTGGCAAAGTTGCTCTTGGGCCACACATCACTCTGGGGGTCATGTCTTTAGGTGCTCCAAGGAATTAACTAACTAGGAACTAACTAGGAAGTTTAACATTGTGCGTTAATAGGCAGAAGGGTGTAAAAGGCAAAAATGATGATATGACTGTTTTAAAATCTAATTTTGAAGAATATCTCATTCAATTCTCTCAGAAACTACGTTAGCATGCCATAATTCCACACTTAAAAACTGTGGGAATATATTTAGCATCAAAATTGGCCAAAATGGCCTTTTAGGCAATTTTGACCCATGACTACTACTTACACTATAAGTAAAATCGCCTTTTCGCCTTTCGCCTTTTTTTGCCATCCCGCCAATTGCCGTACAACGTTAAATTGAACGCCCTTGGGTCACTTCAAGACATGACCCCAGAATGATGAAATTTTTTGTACGTGACTTTACACACCCGGCCAACAAGGAATTCCCAAAAAATATTTATACACTCCACCCCACTGGGAAAGAGTGCCTTCCACAAGCCATTCATGTCTTAAGTCGACACACAATCCTTTTTGTGACATCACGATATGCGGCCGTTTAGGATTTCCATGATGGGTGTTCCTGCACTTTGGTAGTGTTGCATATAGATGGTTTTCAGGGGTGGAGATGGTATTATTCGGACTTGGTGTTGGATGTTAGATACATCTTAGTGCTGCCCATAACAATTTCCTAGATATAGCAAGTTAAAAACCCTCCCTGAGAAATGAGGGGGTGACTTACTCCCCCCCCCCACAACGATTTTTTGGCTGTAACTCCTTAACCGTCAAAAAAAGAAAAGCATAATGTGAAGCAAAAACATTCAGCATACAATTACCGTTAAGCATAGGAAAGGTGATATACATGTATTAGGTAAAAGCATCCACTGAACCCCAAAATCGTATTTAAAGTTTACCACCCTCAATTTATATGAGCGCTACTTTGGCTAGGATTGATGGAAATATATATATATCCCCACCTTTACAAAAATCCTAAGCATGTCTATTTCAGTCTATTAGAAAGTTCGCAAGAGCACTTTGAAATGGAAGGGCAACAGCACTTTGAAATAATAACCGATTGAAAAACGGAGTGGTCGTGCAAATTTAGGGTGGTAAACTTGAAATATGATATAGGGTTCAATGGTTGCTTTTACCTAAATTATGCATAGCACCTTTCCTGACCAGAATTGTGTGCTGAACGTTTTTTTTTTTTTTTGCTAAAATAGGACAGAACAGTATTGTTGGAAACTTTAATTTTAATAAGACATTAAGACATCGACCGATCATTTTCTCCTTCATTACCGTTTGAAGTTGGCAGACCTTCCAGGATGTGTTTATATGGCTCAAGGAAAACCTGTGCACATTTTTATGCTTTTATCCAGCATGTAATGTTTTCTTTTTTCTTTTAAGAGATTGGACTATTCTCCACTGCCACATACTTCACATACTTGGGTGCAAATTCAACGATTTGTTTCGCCTACATATATCGCAACACTGTCCGTGCACCAAGTGGCATACATGGCGGCTTGGTTTGCAGGAGCTGCAATGATCACCCTGGTCTTGTATAGTTGAGTGGGATTGACCTCTACTGTTGGCATCTCCGAAGAGCTGCTGGTTCCTGGTATGGTTGAGGTAGTCTTTCCTTTTTTCCTTGTTTTGGGACCTGGGGGTTGTGGTGGGTGACGTTTTGGGTTAACATATGTTTGCGGGGCAGCACAGACATTGTGCTGGTCTCTAGCGGTTTTGTTGCATTGGCTGCAGGCTTGGATCTCAAGGAGTGGGGGTGGCCAGAGGGCGAAGATTTCTCTTCTGGAGGAGGGATTTCAATTTAGGAGGACTAAGAAAAAAAACATTGGGACTCCTCCACGAATCCTATTTGATGTGGTCACCCTTACTTGGGGCATAGGTCACCCACATGGAATGATTAATAGGGTTTAGTAGTCAAGCCTTCACACTCCTTCCATGTTTTGGCTTTTGCAATCGACTGCTTCACGAGTCTGGCTGGGAATCCGAGAAAGTTCACGAGTCTGGCCAGGAGTCCGAGAAGGAGGAAATTTTTTTTTGGTATGGAGGAAGTGCTCTTCTGCAGTTGCGTTGGATGTCATCCTGAAATTTATTCAAACCATCTTGTGGACAGTGTGGATATGGTGTACGAGGTGCGAAAGAGGTGTAAAACTTGGTGTAAAGCTCCCAGGAGACAGAGCTATGGAATTGGTGCAATACTCATGGCACTTCTCCTACCACTATGGATGGATGTATAAAAGTTTGGCACTTAAACCATCGACGAATGTCAGACGCAACATCTCGAGCCATTCCAAACCACGTACAGAAACGTTGTAGCACCTGCCCCGTGCATGCCACAACCAGATGACCAGTCACAAGACTGCTGTGAGCTTGAGTTATTAGTCTCACACGCTCTGGAGGAGGTATCAAAAATATGGAAGGCCTTCTCAACCCACTTCGACAAGAAGTAAAAACCCAATAAACCATTAAAGATAAGAAGAATGTGTCGAGCACGACGACCTAAGGGAGACGATGGAAGTAAAAAAAATCGAAGACAAGCTTCAACACAGTCATCTCTCTGAGCCTGAACCATAACAGCTTCATCATTACTGCCAAAGATTCCAGAAGGTGTTAACAAGGCAAGTATCAACAAGCAGTCAGCAACAGATTCAGTTGCACCCGAGTGATACTTTTCGTCCCAACGCCCAATGTGGCAACCTCCCAGTTGGATCGCGAGCAGTAGGAAGCCACTTCAAAGATTTGTGGTCCATAATTGCTAACAACTTGTTTTGACATACGGTCAAAACAACTCCACCGACCATAACACAGAAAGAGCCTAACATTCTATGACAGAGAGGTTAATATCCTTCTCCCATAAGGTACGACTAGCATAGCAAATCACCCTAGGACCACCTTTGCTATCTTGCAGAAGCATAGCATCAAGATAAATACAGCCATTGTCACAGTGAATGGTGAAAGATTTCATAAATTCTGGCTGTGCCAAGATCGGAGCCAAGACAAGACTTTCCTTCAATGTTTGGGAAGCCCTTTTATACTCGCTGCACCACGACCACTTACGAGGTGATATGAGGTCAAACAAAGGAATAGTATAAATCAAGTAAGACTGCACATATCTTCTAAAAAAGCTTGTCATTCCCAGAAAAGACCAACTCTTCACTTAAGATTGAGATTTCAGCTTACTGATGGCATCGCATCTTCACTGGGTACGGAAGAATGATTCCCAAAATCCAAGCGTCTTTGTTGCACAAACAAGTAAAACTTACCAATGTTGACAGTCACACCATAACAAACAGTTACATTGGTGAAAGCTAAACAACCAAGAACAAAATCTAGTTTCTCCATGTGCTTCTGAAAATTGCGCCTTTCCAGGACGAAATCATCTTGATACTGAAATAAGCACACGCAAATCAGTAGTTCTCAACAGCTCATCAATCATCGAAAAATTTTAAGCATTCCAGAGTCCAAACATAAACTTTGGCTGATACTAGGCACCAGGGATGCTGAATGCAGCTAGACATCTAGGCCGCATCAAGAGGCATCACGCTGTGATAATCCCCAGGGAAGAGATGCAATCTCGGCTTTTCGTGATAGTCGCCTCCACTTTTGTCATCGAGGCATTCAATGGGTACCTTCCAAAATAACTGAAGCATTATGTCACTTATGATGGATTAAGTAAGTTTTGTTGTAATCGGTCGCTGTGATGTTTGTCAAGTTTCTGTGCATGTCTTTCCTATCGAGCAATTTAATAAAACACGGTCTGGCATTAATCGCCAACCATACTCTTGTTTCACTAAATTGCTAGATGGAAAAGAACCATACAGTTCATGAAAGTAATCATTGTTTAGAAGAATTCTGGATTTAATGAAACTAAGTAATAATCACAATATTCGTGGACAGTTCACCTACAAATCCCGTCATTTTCAACAGGTAACAAGCTAGTTTTAATAATTCAAAATTGTAAGACAAACGTTTGCGTCTAGCTATGAAACAAATGAAGTCAAAAAGCAAAAAAATCAGAAGGTGGTGCCAAAGAGCTAAGGGGAGCCAAGGAGAGGGGAAAAAGCCAGCTTGCCCGAGTGCAAAATTTCTCTTGACCCGTCTCTACTTTCCTAGTTTGGCCAAATACTTGTACTAACCTGATGGCCCATGAATGAGAATTCCACGAAATCCAGAAATTCTGTACCAATCATATTCTGATCCAGGCAAAAATGGGTAGATGACTAACTCCCTTAGGAAGTTGAGTTGTTTCTCACGGCCACCAATGTCGTCAAAAGTACCCTTGAACAAAAGGAATTTAAGTCATTACAATGTAAAAACCAAGCTGTTGAAACAAGCCTCATGAAAATTGCTTACAGACTTAGTACAATCAGTGGTGCAAGCACCCAGGGATTTGGGCAGGTAAGAAAAAAAATTGGATTGGACTCCGAGAATTCAGCAAGAGGGGGATGTTTTAAGTCGCAGACGTAACTATAAAACAACTCGTTTCAGCAGTTTTTCTTTGATGAATCATTTAAAAAGCCAATATTAGAATTTTTCAATTGGAACAAATGTCTTATTAGTCTATAATGGCCAAATTTTACTTTTAACTTTAGGTCTTGGGGGAGGGGCCCTCTCCTAATACCCGAAGTTAAAAGTAAACACTGCCTCCTGCACCCCAGGATGCCACAGTGTACAATTACAACCATTTCTGAAGAGGCAATAGGAGGGATTGCTCAGGTGATATCATGATACCAAACAAACATTCAAAACGTATTTGTTGCAGACCTTTACTATTGAATAAGATTTTTACAGTGTTCCTTGTGCATATACAGCATTGAATTAGAGATCTGTATTCAAAGAAGATTTAAAGGCTGATTCACACGTGAAATGGAGACTCGTTACTAAATGGTCTCCACAACGTGGATCATAGCGATTTTTTTAAACTTCGGTGTGGGGACAAAACCATGGGTGATCCTCTTAAAGACGAGGATCCAGCTGGTCAGGCGTGATTACAGGAATATTTTTTGTTTCTCTGGCAGGGTTTGGAAACAACTTCCAGAGAATGTTGTTACGACCCTCACATCATTTAGTTTTAATCTAGCCTGAGAATTGTCTGCCTAGATAAATACTTGCATCGGGCATGAAGTGATGATTTGTTGACTGTGTCCAGTTTTTTATTTCTTCGTTGCTGCATACTGCTTTATCTTTTTAGTTCTTACCTGGGTGTCCTGCCGTGACTCTTTGCCTTTTAAGGCAAGGAATCTTGTGTTCCCAAAGTCCCAGTCCACCCTCACAACTTTTGAAGGGGTTAAATGAAGACAATGAAACCCAGGCAATGTAGGTTTGGTTAAAGGATCTACCTTTGTGTACAACCGGCATTTCGCCTGCCCCCCCCCCCGGTGGCCCCAGGGACCCCAAATCAGAAATTTCCAATGGAATGTGGGGTAAAGAAATAACTTATTTAAAAGGTCTTCATTAGGTGAGTAAAATGCCACAATGAGAGCTTCGATATGATGAGCCTATCCAAAATGGCAGCCGGTCAAACATTACGATTTTCTTCTGTATCCCTGTGTGTTACTCAGGCTAAAGATACCGTAAAGGGACGTAGGTGGCAGCAAACTGCTTCGTTAAATTTTGTTGGATTACACCCACAACGTGTTCTGCAGTTTGAAATACAGATTGTCGGCCTC
>JAHWFP010137434.1:13468-55520 GCA_023313725.1 Lithobius niger | reverse complement strand
TTCTTCCCCCCAAAATTCTTCCCCTCCTCGCCGCACTAGCAAGCGCCAGAGGAGGGAACCTGAGATGGTTGGGCCTAGTGCCCAGTTACCAGACGTTCGTAAGGGTCGGGACCAAGTCCCGAAGTTTCTGGTGGTGACAGGTAAGGGCCGAGATGTTACACAACTCGGTCCTTTCGCTGTCCACAAAGCACTAAAGGGGATCTGTGGTTCAGATCCGAAGAGTGTCTCTCGGCTCCGTGCTGGGGGATACCTTGTGGAGGCTGCGGACGATGCTCAGGCAAAGAGGCTTTTGAAGGCGAGTGCACTGGGGTTATGCCCGGTGCGTGTGGAGCCGCATCGTACCTTAAATAGCAGTAAGGGGGTCATGACGTGCTTTGATTTGAGGGGTCTCAGTGATGATGTCATCCTGGACGAACTCAAGTCGCAAGGCGTTACGGCCGTTAGGCGTTGACGCGGAAAGGCGAGAATGGTGCCCAGCCAACTGACACCTTTTTCCTGACCTTTGATTCGCCGGTTGCACCGCAGCACATTACTGCCGGTTACCTGCGGTTGAAGGTCAGATGTTATGTCCCGAACCCAATGCGATGTTACCGCTGTCAACGCTTTGGTCATACCAGCGGTTCGTGTAAGGCTAAGCCAACCTGTGTTAGCTGTGCTCAGGCAGCCCATGAGGGCACTGATTGTGCTGCCCCGGCACGCTGCGTCAACTGCGGTGGTCAGCACCAGGCCTCTTCACGGGACTGCCATGTTTATGTTGAGGAACGTCGTGTTCAGGAATTGAAGGTGAAGGACGGGCTTTCCTACTCGGAGGCCCGGAAGAAAGCCAAACTATTGGCGCCGACGCTAACGCGTTCTTTTGCCCAGGTGTGCAGTGCGCCATTGCCTGGCCCAGTTAGTGAGTCTGCTGATTTGGCGGATTTGCGTGCTGAGCTCAGGTCTTTGACGAGGACGGTGGGCATGCTTGTTACTTTGTTGACCCAGCAACATCCATCTTTGCAGGGTCTTTTGGGTCCTCCAGACCCGGTTGCTGCCGTGCCGTCGACTTCGGCCCAGCCTGCAAATGCTTCTGCTTCTGCTCCTGTTACTGTTCCTGTTCCTGATGCTCTAACTGTTCCCAGGCAGGTGAAGGCTTCGGCTAAGCCTCCGCCTGCCCGGAGTGTGCCACAGAAGCCGTCGAAGAAGAAGGCTTCTGCTGGTAAAGCCTCAACTCCGCCTGTGAAGACGTCTCCACCGGGAGAGACGGTGAAACGGTCGTTGAACGGCCAGCTTGCTGAGGGGTCCATTGCGTCCCCTCAACATTGTGATACTACTCTGCCCATGGAGCAGGAAGAGATTTCCTGTTCTAATTCTCCGGAACCTTTTCCTCCTTCCGAGGACAACTTTGTTCTGAACCTCACTCCATCTTTTGATTCGGGTGAGGATTCAGATGTTTTCGGATCGCCCAGAGGAGGAGTTGAGGAGGATGGTGTTGTCTTAAGCCCGCCCTAATGCCTGCGCATACCATCGTTCAGTGGAACTGTCAAAGTTATCGGACCCATGCAGAAGAGCTGCGGCTGCTTTTGTCGCATTGGCGACCTCTGTGCTGCTGCCTTCAGGAAACTTGCTTTAAGGCGTCGGATAATCCGGTTGTTAAGGGTTACTCTGTCTACCGTCTGGATGCAGACCCTGCGCCACGTGCACATGGTGGTGTTGCAGTGCTGGTTCAACACTCTCAGCCGCATGCCAGTGTGCCTCTGCACACTAGATTTCAGGCGGTAGCAGTTCGAGTTTCTTTCCAATTGGATATTACTGTCTGTTCGCTTTATTTGCCACCGGATGAGGTCTTTGGGGTTGGTGACCTGGAGGACCTGGTTCGACAGCTTCCTGCCCCATTCCTCTTGCTGGGCGACTTTAACAGCCACCATGTCCAGTGGGGAGGACCAAATACTGACAACAAGGGAAGGATCCTTGAGGAGTGGATGCGGAGGGGGTCCGTTTGTATCCTGAACGATGGAGCCATGACATACTGTAACTTGGCAACGGGCACTTGGTCAGCGGTGGACTTGGCCTTTTGCTCGCTGGCCATCCCAGTTCACTTCACTTGGGCTGTCACTGCCGATCTGCATGGAAGCGATCACCTCCCCATTGTGTTGTCCACAACACAAGGGGGTTCTGTGGCTTCCAGGCCAGCCCGGTGGGCGCTTAAGCGTGCTGAATGGTCAGCCTTTGCTTAGGCTGCTGTGTTTCAGCGTGCGGTTGAGGACTTTTCTGATGTGGATGAACTTTCCACTCATTTCACTGATGTGGTCCTTGCTGCTGCTCATGCTACTATCCCGCGTATGTCCACACAGCCGCGGCGGGTTCCTGTTCCATGGTGGACGCCTGCTTGCGGGCAGGCCATTCAGGCCCGCCGGCGAGCGTTCCGTGCATTAACGGTCAGCCCGACTACTGGCAACTTTGTAGCGTTTAAGCGCTGTCGTGCCCGTGCCAGGTATGTCATCCGTGAGGCTAGGCGTGCTTCGTGGGCAGCTTATGTTTCGTCGATCACGCGCTCCACGCCTTCTCAGCAGGTGTGGCGGAAGGTGCGCCAGATCTCGGGGAGGAGCGTGCCTTCCCCGGTTTCACAGCTGAAGGCGGCGAGTACCGTGATCTCTTCTGTGCCAGATATCGCCAATTGTCTTGCGTCTGCATTTGCGCAGGTCTCGAGTGATGATCATTATGATCCTGGTTTCCTCGGGATTAAGCGTAGAGAAGAGGCTCGCTTTCTTGACTTTCGCTCCGATGGGCTAGAGGAGTACAATTTACCATTTACCTGGCAGGAATTTGTTTCAGCTTTGTCCAAGTCGCATGACTCCGCTCCGGGGCCTGATGATGTTCACTATCAACTGTTGAAACATCTGACCCTTGCCTCCCAGCAGTTCTTGCTGGGGATGTTCAACCGTGTGTGGGCAGAGGGCTCTATTCCAGCAGCGTGGAAGACAGCAGTGGTCATCCCGATTGTAAAACCGGGCAAAGACCCTACTTCTCCTTCCAGTTATCGCCCAATCGCTCTGACTAGCTGTGTCTGTAAACTTATGGAACGGATGGTCAGTGAGCGGTTGGTGTGGGTGTTGGAATCACGGGGATTCTTATCTGTGTCCCAGTGTGGCTTTCGACGGTTTCGGTCAACTATCGATCATCTAGTTGCCCTTGAATCAGATGTGAGGGAGGCTTTTCGCCTGCGTCATCATCTGGTTCAGGTTTTCTTTGACTTGGAGAAGGCGTATGATACGACGTGGCGTTATGGGATTCTCCGTAATCTCAATAACTATGGCTTGAGGGGACAGATGCCACTGTTGCTTTCTGCTTACCTCTCAGGCCGTTCTTTTCGCGTTCGTGTCGGGGCGACTCTTTCCCGCCCGTTTGTCTTGGAGAATGGTGTGCCTCAAGGAGGTGTTCTTAGTGTCGTCTTGTTTGCTATAGGGATCAACCCCATTGCTCAGCAAGCTGCTGTTCCCCAGTCATTGTTTGTCGATGACTTCGGCCTGCGCTTTCAGGCAGCTCGCATGCAGACCTGCGAGCGGCAGCTACAGCTGGCAATTAACAAAGTCCAGACCTGGGCGGTAAGTAATGGTTTCCGGTTTTCTCCGGACAAGACTGTGTGCATCCACTTTTGCCGCCAACGAACACTGCACCCGGATCCTTGCCTGTACTTGGGACAGGCACAAATTCCTGTTGTCCCACAGGCACGTTTCCTGGGTCTGATGTTCGATTCCAGGTTGTCTTGGCTTCCACACTTACGTCAGCTTAAAGACAAGGCTTTGCGGGCGCTTAACATCTTGCGGGTCCTGTCGGGCACTTCATGGGGTGCCGATCGCGCTGCCATGTTGCGCCTCTACCGAGCCCTTGTCCGCAGCAAACTTGATTATGCGTGTATGGTCTATGATTCGGCTAGTGACTCCACTCTCCGGATGTTGGACACTGTGCATCACAGTGGCCTGCGTGTGGCGACTGGGGCTTTTCGCACTTTCCAGTGGTCAGCCTCTATGCTGAGGCCTCGGAGCCACCTTTGGGCATTCGTCGGCGACAGCTTGCCATTCAGTATGCTGTGCGTTTGCGTGCTGTGCAATCCAGTCCTGCTTGGTCCATGGTTTTTGGGCCAGACTTGCGAGTCGGTAGACGCAGGGTGGGTAAGGGTGATTTCCGCGATAGGCTCCAGCAGTCCTGTCAGGAGATAGCCTTTGAAATGCCCTGCGTCTTGAGGCTTGGGAGAATGCCAGTTGCCCCTTGGCTTGTCCCAGGGGGCAGTTTCATTTTTGCTCTGGCGTCCCTCCCGAAGGGTTCCACTCTACCAGTAAGGTACTTACAGGAGTTCCGGCCGCTGAGTTCTCAGTACGCCGGTTATCTGCGCCTGTTTACTGATGGGTCGAAGTCCGACGTTGGCGTGGCGTGTGCTTGTGTGTGTAAGGGTGTAACGGTTGCCCATCGCCTTCCATCAAGCTACTCTGTGTTCTCTGCAGAGCTTTTGGCTCTTGGTTTGGCGGTGGAATGGATCCTTGACCTTCAGGGCACGCATTTCATTGTCTTTGGTGATTCCATGAGTGCCCTGGAGTCCTTGGCGAATTACAATCCTCGGAACCCCTTGACACAACGTGTCCAAGCTTTGCTTTCCCGCTTGCCTGGCCAGCGAAAAACCGTGCTTTTCTGCTGGATCCCGGGCCATGTTGGGATTGCAGGGAATGAACAAGCTGATTCTGCTGCGAAAGGGGCCCTTTCTGGCCCTCTCGGTAGGGATCTCAGCCTTGTTCCCTCAGATGCCTTTCCAACTCTGCGTCTGAGGTTACACGCTTTTTGGCAAACCTTGTGGGACAGACAGGATGGTAATAAGTTACGGGCCATTAAAGGCACTGTCGAGGAGTGGCACTCAGCATGTCGCCGCAGTCGCCGTGAGGAGGTTGTGTTGGCCCGTTTGCGAATTGGTCACACCCGACTTACTCACTGTTTCCTTTTGCGGGGGGTTGACCCTCCTGAATGTTCTTGGTGTCGACGGCCACTTACGGTCCGGCACTTACTTGTTGATTGTCGCCATCTTGATGGTGTTCGTCGTCGGTTCCATCTTCCGCATGACATTGCGCGTCAGTTGGGCGATAAGTCTGTCCTCCTGTCCGGTGTTTTTCAATTTTTGCAGGAGGTACAGATGTATGACAAGATTTAGATTAGGGGTTTGAATAACATCTCTGTAATGTGTGGTGCAGTGGCAACCCGGACCACTGCACTGTGACTGAGGTTGGCGCTAATGACCAAGTTGTCGACGTGCCATTAAGCCTCAATTCCCCCCCCCCCCTCACGCTAACCAAACGTAAACATATTATCGACACCAATTATGGAACATTACATCAATGTGATAATAAGGGGGGGGGGGGAGATGAGGCTTAATGGCGCGTCGACAGCTTGGTCATTAGCGCCAACCTCAGTCACAGTGCAGTGGTCCGGGTTGCCACTGCACAACACATTACAGGATAATAAGGATGACGATGATTTAGAATGGTGAAGGCAAATTGAAGTCTCATTAAAGAATTCAGAAAAGACTAAAGGGTCATATGGTAAGGCTCGCACGAGCAGATGTAGAGCCGTGCATCACTGTCACTGTTCATTAAAGCAACGTAAAAGTAAAATTATCTCTCTAGCTCGACAAAAATAAAACAATTTTGTGCCAATACAAAATGACGCGAAAAAACCTGTTGCAAAATAGGAATAATGGTCAAAAACTGTAAATATTGCGTTTTTATATCAGCAAATGGATACTGTAATGACAGAAATATGAAAATAAAATAACGCCTAAAGCATCATAAACACACAAATATGACAACACAATTGTGCAGTCGAAAGGAGTATCATATTGCCACCGTTGTAAGGAAATCAATTATGGATACATAATTTCACAACACCTACGAAAAACATGGCGTGAATGTGGAATGTTGGCAACCAGTAAGCAAAATTAAGTACATTAATTACACGCCAACTGTGAGAAGCTTGGAATACCAAACGATAACGAAATTTAAAGACGTACAATTAGCAGTCGTAATTATAAACTCAAGCATGACAACATAATTATTAGTAAAAGATGACACATGAAAATAAATGTTGTTATTGCCAAAATGCTCCTGACTTCGTGCCAAATATCCATGTACCCAAATATGCATGTACATAAGCCCAATTAAAGTCTTGTATGCAGTACACTTCACGTTTTCATCCACTCCCTAAAGATAGACACAATTGGTTAGTTTTTTCATCATCACGAACCATTTGCACGAACCAAACTATAAGACTAATTATTTAATTTCGCGTATTTTATTCTGTCGAATGCATTTGCCAAGCATGAACCAAACTATAGGCCTAATTACTTAATTTCACGTATTTTATTCTGTCAAATGCATTTCCCAAAATATTTTCATTAATTAAGAACAACAGGTTCGACGGCGACCAGATACCGCCGTAGTTCTAACCAATTAAGCCTACTAAATAACGAGTGCATTTTAATCGATGAGTGTTGTAATACTCTAATGCAACAGATTCCTGCTAATACGAGTTTAATTTATTTTCTTGTAGATTCGTCTGAACCAATATATTATTAACAATATCATTAATATTCTAGTTTTAATATGTCTGAACAAGTAACTTTACCCTTGAAACCTGAAATGTCAGTTTATCTCGAGAACGAGATGTTTGTCACTTGTTCGATGTTCGAACCTGAACCAAGGGTGCATTTACGAAAATACAATCGAAACCCAATCACCTATATTCCGACGAAACACGGCATTTGTTTTTGCGTATCGGAATAGAATGAAACGGTCCTTCATTTCAATAGATGGTCGCTATTCCTTGCTGGGCCTAAACCTGCAGAGGTGATCTACCAACGTCCAAATTCGGCGTTACTATCGTTATGTCAGAAGGACAAAAGGTTATTAGTTTCGTTATGCAGAACTGATGCACTATCAAACTTACTATCGATCAATTCAACCTGATCAAAGCATATGTTGATAAAATCATAGAATGGATACACGTTCTGACGCAAAATGTGTAATTGCTTTAATTTTCATATATCCCACACTAGAATGGATTTCGTAGCGTTTGTACTGCCATACTAAAAAATATCAATAATAAAAATATTAATATAGGGTTAATACCTAAATCGGCTGCCAAAACGTCATTCAGCCACCAGTCACCATAACGGACGCATCTTCTTCTTCTCAATTGGCGTCAATTGGGCGATAAGTCTGTCCTCCTGTCCGGTGTTTTTCAATTTTTGCAGGAGGTACAGATGTATGACAAGATTTAGATTAGGGGTTTGAATAACATCTCTGTAATGTGTGGTGCAGTGGCAACCCGGACCACTGCACTGTGACTGAGGTTGGCGCTAATGACCAAGTTGTCGACGCGCCATTAAGCCTCAATCCCCCCCCCCCCTCTTCTTCTTCTCCTGCCCCACGACCTGTTAAATTAGCGAAAAGACGGCAGCGCCGTAGCCAGGCTCCGACCAACACGTGTCTCGTTTACAGAGCCTCCTTGCTGTACTCGCTGTCTGACAAAAATCTTCGGTCTACCATTTTGGATTTGCTAGCTGCAGAGTTTCAGCAAAAATCCTATTGCGTCGGAAGCTGTCCCCAAGGATAGAGTTTTAACCTGCGTTTTCAGAAACCAGTGAACAAAGACCCAGTTATTGGCATTTTAAATACTGTGTCTACAAGTTCCCTGTATGGTGTGAAATCTCTCAAGACAAAAAATGTGTGAAAGAACTGTTTGACCAAACTTTACAAAGGTGATCAGATCTTGCGTGAAAATCTCACCGATGACGACAAGTTGCTTTTATCATTTGAACAGCTACTACCAGGCTGGTTAGCCATACACTCCGACCCATTCATACTCAGATTTGCACAATTTTACTCTAACCTGGTGCCCCGTGTGATAAACACACCATATTACAGTACAACAATCACAACGATTAATGAGCATATGTATATCGTAGCCTGTAATAAATATCCTAATTGAATTAAAGGTTTGTATGAAACAAATTTTTTTTATTTAAGTAACGTCCTGATTTCTAACCTACCTCTTCTGGTTTAACTGAAAATAATCTAGTTAATACTTTAAATAAATCTAAATTAAGTTAAAAAAAAAATTCCGTTCCCAGGAGTGGTATAAAGGCGGTGGGAGACGGGAGTGGCGTCACTCATGGATACGAGGATGAAGCATCCTGCAGACTACTTTATTGTGGGTTCCACTTTCTCTGGCAATAGTACAGCTATCGCAAAATTAATTTTAAACACTCAAGACCTCATAAACTTACCTCCTACTAGCATTACTTACTGAAATGGGGAAGACCAGCCTCTTTGTGATGTTCTAAGGAAACTAGCCCAATTCCAATTCAATTTCACTCTAAATTTAGCCAAGATATTTACGACAGTGTGCCACGTTACTCTATCCTGCCACTCTGTTCTATAAGGATGTTTATTACTGGCTACGATGTACATAGGCACATTAATCAATGTGATTGTTGTAATACGGTGTGCTTATCACACGGGCCACCAGGTTAGAGTAATACTGTGCAAATCTGAGTATGAATGGGTCGCTCAGATCGTAAATACGCTCCGAGTGTATGGCTAACCAGCCTGGTAGTAGCTGTTCAAATGATAAAAGCAACATGTCGTCATCAGTGAAATTTTCATGCGAGATCTGATCCATTTTGTAAAGTTCGGTCAAACAATTCTATCCTAGTTCTTGATGATATTTTACACGATTAACCTGCCCGCCTAATTATGAACCTAACTATCAGGGGCACCCATCGCAGAGGCATTTCTGTAATTAACGTAGTGCACAACCTGTTTTTCAAAACACTCAGTATTTTCTTCTATTCAAATTCAATCAAAGCCTAGACCAATTATCAGTACTAGCCCAACAAACAGGAGTAAATAAAGACTTTATAAACTTCATAAAGGATTCCACCAAAGAACCCTTTAATTTTCTATTCATTGGTCTACATCCTTCCTCTCCCGAAGCGTTAAAATTTCGTTCAAACATTTTTAAAGTTCCTATTACCGTTTATCTTCCTACATAGCATGGCTGAGCGAATCGTAGATTTCATACCATTACTAGATCTACTGCGCTCAAAAGCCACCTCTCAGCATGTTAAATGCATTTTACTCAGTTGCCCCGAAGTGCGACAGGTACTGTGTTTATTTTCCCTAAACTTATTAAAGGACAGAGTACCTTTAACGCCTATACAAAGGAAGACTCTCAAGAAATACAAGAAAGTACTCTTAAATACAAGAAAGTACTCTTAAATACAAGAAAGTCCTAGAAGTTGTGGTGAAAAAGAAAAACACAAACATTTAATCAAAACTCAAAAAGGTGGATTTTTAGGGGCTCTCCTAACACCAGTGCTCAGTCTTCTAGGCAGTCTCTTATCAGGCTAAAAAATGTATAAACGCATGCAGTTGGTCCCTATGGGTGCCTCCGTCAGAGACGAAAGGACCATACCCCCAACCCAGATCGCAATTTACCCAGCCACTCAATAACTTGGATGATTCCATGCGAGAGGTGTTGGCTAATTAAACCCTACCAAATACAACAAATCCAAACTGTACACTCAGATGCTGCTACGTTATTTAAACATTGAGAAAAAATACGAAGCCAATGCATTAAAAGTAATGCTGTCAAGTGCCCCACAAAGCCGGCGGCCCTGGCGCCAGGGGCTACTTCCGGGCAGGTCTCCAGCACTAGCGTGTTCAGCGCAGCTGGGTGAAGCAGCAGCAGCAGTAGCATACCGTCTACGTCTAGTACGTTAGGAGATCAATTTAAACAAGCTACTGAATTTAGGCCCAACATGTCCGTTTTTCCTAAAAAAGTACAGGGGTCGAATCAGACGTTTTTTAGACAGTGGTGACGTGGAGTACGACGCTATAGGTCACCTGATACACGACGGTAAAGCGATCGAAGGTTCGAACGTCGTGGATTTGATTCATGGCTCAATAACCGATAAGATGTTCAGAAAAAAAGTGAAAAAATGCCTGGCTGGCAATTTATTAGAACCTACTTTTCTCGCAAAACAGCGTTAAGACATTCTACAGCATTTAGTGTACCTCGTAGACTGTATATAGACGAGGTCCCCCACCTGTCAGGTATTTAGGACCCTTATCAGGCGTCAGAGATGACACCTAGCCCACGACCGTTAATAGATTTTGAAGATGAGCCGAAATCTCCCAAATGGGACAATGCCTGCCATTAATGATGTTTTAAAGTCTATTTTATTTAACCCTAAAGACACAGGAAGTCTGGGTGGGATCGCTAGATTGTGCAGATCAGTCAAGGACAAGGGCTATAAAATTTCATTTAAGGCAATTAAAGAGCTGGCTAGCTGGAGAGCCCAATTTACTCTGTTTAGCCCTATTACACGTAAATTCGAACGCAATAGAGTTTGGGTGGATGAAATTGATAAAATTTGGGGTTTAGGTTTAGCTGACGTCAGCAACTTGGCTGTGTGGTATGATGGCGTGACTTTCGTATTAATTGTGATTGACGTGTTTACTAAAGAAGTGTTTACCTTTAAAATGTAAAGACAGACCTTCCACGAGTAGGGCCTTAACCAAATTATTTAGCAGGGGGCGTGTGCCAGTTTCAGCGTGGTCAGATCATGGTTTATAATTTTCCAGTGCTCTAGTAAATAAAAGTATTTAAGAGATTTAAGGTCCATTATTACGTCATGCAAAACGAAAATATTAAATGCAGCCCAGCCGAACTGGTAATTAGAACACTGGCAATTAGAGCACACGAGAATAAGTCGTTATTTACACGCAAATAACACCAATAAATATTTAGACGTTTTGCAAGATATAATGCATGCATACAGTAATAACTTTCACTGAAGCATTAAAATGAAACCAGTACAGGTAAACGAAGGTAACAAGGGAAAGGATTTTTCAAATTTGTACGGGGTGGAGGGTTTAGGAGACCCAGTTAGAATGAGGCTGAGAACGAACGAGGGTGTTTCACAAAGGCTGTACTTCAAATTGGTCGGAAGAGATTTTTTATATTAAAAGTAAAATCGTAAACACCCCATTCGTACCTACACGGTGGGGGATTACTATAACCAAGATATTTTGGGTACCTGGTACGAACAAGAATTACAATCAGTAACACCGCCAGAGCTACATAAAGTCGAGCGTGTGCTCCATACTAGGAAACATCAGGGGCAAACTGAATACTTTGTCGAGTGGCTAGGCTATCCAGATTCTTTTAATTCTTGGGTTACAGATATTGAAACTATTTAAATATGAACGCAGAATTGTATTTGTGTCTTCCTATTAATGTGTCTATGGATCTATATCCAAAAAACACCTTGCAAAAGTACACTACACAATTAGCAGAATCGATCCATTTGGGGAAACAGTACGACGTAGCCTTGTGTCAAATGTCCCTTCCCAACAATTTTAATACTAATCGAAACATAATAGAATTGACTGATGAGGACAGGGCTAGTTTAGTAAATCAAGATACAAACGTACCAATTTATAAATTAAAGAGCATTAGAGCTGGGTCTTATTACGGAACTCTGAATGATTTAGCCTTGGATATTAACGACGAAATTAAAGCGTTTAGAAATAAAGGTGCTTCCAAGCTCTGCCGGAGACTTCCCCTACCTAGGCTAGTCTATAATAAAAGATATAGAAAGTTTCAAATTAGACAGTGGCAATCCCAAAAAAAAAAAATACTTACCTGATTTTATCGAGTAGCTTAGTTGAAAAATTGTGCGTAAAGTGACATCTTCACCAAACATTTTATTAGCGCACGCTCGCGTGCTAGCCGATTCTTCGTCAGGAAAATATCCCTATAGGAAGACTGAGCTAAGGACACACGCTTTGGTACAGTGGGTTAAAAGTGGACAGGAGAACAACCCATTTAATGGACAACCCCTTCCGTTACCTGCCTGGGCACGCGTAGAAATTTTATGTGTCTTTTATTTATTTTTTATCATTGCCTAATTTGAACTATCTAATTGTGTTTTGTTTTACCATCTCCAGTTGGCTATGACTTATGACAAATCCCTACATGGAAGCATTAGTTTTAAATATTTTGTAACGTTTTACCTTTTTGTAATACCGGTCCTATGTGTCGTTGTTTTTGGTCCATTTTTCCACCCTTTCCCATGTGCTGCACGTTTGGCGACGCCATCGGGGACCTTAGAGTCCCTGGCAGGTCTAACCAAGATGATAAGGCATTCGTGCCCCCTGCCCACGTCCATCAATACTTTTCCCCGACCATATTTTTATTTTTAATATATTGTATACAACTTTTAAAGTCATTTTAATCACGGATGGCTGTTAGCGACCTCTCACCGGTCCTTGCCAGACCCGTTGCTGTCGCAACAAATTATTTATTATTATTATTATTATGTTCACAGTCGAATAATCGTGGCAATGACGAGACACGTAGTTTATAATGGCACGTACTCAAACGATCCCTTCTTTTTTGAAAACTTTGGACTCAATTCCATTACTCTTTCTGAGGATGGTGAAATATTTAATGGAAAACCGCTCACTTTATAACCGCTCATTTTTTACTTTGATAACAACAATTATATAAACGCTTACAAGTCGATGTATAGTGGTTTGGGCATATCTTTTCACAATATTGGGAACGGTATCACGTACTTGAGCTACACTGATGGACATTGTTTATTCTGTTATGACCCTACAGACGATCACCTCGTCAACGACCCGTCTCACGGGCCATTAGTGAAAAACGGCATTGTGAGAATTGAAATGACATTTTCTGCAGCATTACCTCAAACCATTACTGTTTTGACTCTAGGTGAACACGAAGCCATTTTGTAAATTGACGAAAGAAGAAACGTTTTGTCTTCGGACCTCCGAAATCAACGCCATTTTGAGACCTAGGTGAGCTTCGTTTTTGGGTACGTTTCCTTTAAATCACGTGCCGAACCTTCCCGGATGGAGCGTCATCAATTTAGACACTTGCGACCGGCCGAGTAGTCTACTGGGTCATTTTAGGCACCTGGAATTTGACAAAGGTGGCAGGCTGTAGAGGACGAAATATTATTATATTTCGTCCCCTACAGCCTGCCACCCTTGTCAAATTCATCCGTTAATTACTTGAATAAACATTGTTCAAAAGTAGGGGTATAACGATGCCCAATTTCAAGCCTTCAATACTCGAGTGTGTGGTCATTATTGTTAAACTGTTTCGTTAGCTGCTATAGTATCTGGAGCTGTTGCTCTTGGACAGCTGAACTTCCCACTTTTTAACATCGCTTTTGTTAGTGCTGGCAAGCTCTCACTCCATTTTCCCCCTTCTATTGCAAAACACTATGTTTGCAGGGTAACCATTGTGACCGGTGTTAGTGTAGGTTGTTGGCTATTCTGTTCCTCCCTTTTAACTTCTGTACTCCTGTAGCCGACCTTCCTAGGGCCAAGACCGCATTTCTTGGTACTCATGTATGAGTAAGCGTATTTACAAATATGATGGGATGAATTAGCACAGCCGGAGGCCATGTCCCCTGTTCAACGACGTAGACGTATTAAGCATATTCCCGACATAGTGATGACGGACGGAAGCCAATACCCAATGCCTCGTCAGGACTTAAATGGAATGTAGCGGCCGCCATTCCGGACAAGTACTGTAAGTGTAACCAGTCCAGTCCGTACTTTACTTATTAACTTCCCAAACATAGTCCTCCTAGCTACTTCTCTCAGGCCTGCCCTATACTGTTACTGACAAATCCGTTACCACCCTACTGCTTGTCAGCGATTTGTGTTAATTCAACACCTATGTGTACCATATTGTGTTTTCCAATCCGACCATTAAAGCTAGGAGTTATACACAGTCCCCAACTCAAAGTTATCAGTGATGATTCTTCCTTTTCCCTAGTACCGTAATTGTGTACCAACCGATCCTCGGACTAACCTCTGGCGTCCTATTAGCCCCTATCGTGTCTACTGCCAAGCCTGGTCAGGGACAAAACTTCCCGCTGGGATTGTCCCAGAAACGGTTTGGCTATAAGCCTCCTGCATCTTTGTTTCAGGCTAATGAAACTGTACGTCGCCTAAGTTTCACACGTCACCTATGCCCGTACGAAGACGCAAACGCCCCTAGAGTCCACATTTTTGGTATCATTGATGTGCAACCTTGTAGCAGCACATTTTCGATAGCAGTTTGTTTTATTCCTGCACTGCACAATTCTGTTAACAGACCATTTTCGTAGCCTACTAGCGACAAATTTGGCAACATTTGTAGCAATGTTATGACTTTCGGCAAGCAACTTTGTACCGAACATTGAATTTTTTAACACGTATGCCTTCCTATGTAACCCAATTTCCGGACATTCTATACGAGCGCTACGGTGAGACCCTCCTTGCCTAGACTGCAGTGACTTTTGACCTCTCCACGCCTGAAGTCTAACCTAAGCAATTTCGCCGCATTACAGAGAGACCTTACGATACTCGGCTGAACGTTACTGTAGTCAACACAGACCTAAAGACCTAACCTAATCTTTCTATTCTTTACTACATTGTACGCACGTACACCTCTACATATACCTGTACATATACCTCTGTGTATACCTCTACATATTTGACAAACTTCTAACCTGCAATCAACCAACTGTAGAGATTTAATCCAATAATCGTATATTTTCGTATTGGCTTTACACTTTTGATAAGTTTTTTTGTTTTGTGCAGTGTTCGTATCATGTCAATTTGTATGTACTTTCCTTTTCAGAGGTATTTGTATCCTTTACTTATTTATTGAGTGCTGCTTATGGGATAATGTTGTGTATAATTAATGAAGCATAGATTATTCTGTATATACAGTGATTGTATTTTATATGCGTTTAGCAACACGCATGTGTGAACGTTAAGTAATGACAAATCAGTGCAGCAATCTTTCGTTTTGCCATATTTACTTGCGAGATTCTGCATGCCTGTTTTTTGTTGCAAGAATAGGTTACCCACTGGGGGGGGGGCCCCCAATGAGGCTTAATGGCGCGTCGACAGCTTTGTCAATTGAGGCATGCGTTGTTAACTTAGATGGGTATTTTCGATTTGGTCTTCGTGACCAGCGCTACTCGTCGTGTCCCCCAACGTAATCCTAATTTCCAGATATATTTCTTAGAGCCAAATAACGTTTAATATTGACCCTAAACAACCGCAATTTCCTTCTTCTATCGTACTTTGCACGAATATTGATTTTCGTCCGCATGCTGCGAAATTTCAATTTTCTAATCAACAACCACACTAGTGCGCCCCAAAACCATGGTCTCCCTGCAGCCTAGTTCTAACATCCCAGGTCACCCCCTATGCACCCAAGCGTAACTGTTTAGCTTACTGCATGACATTTTACCATAGTCAAGTCACTTTTAATCTGAGTTGCTGATTTATTCACGGTAAATGGTATAATTTATCAACAATTTTCCATTTATTTCATATTAATGAGGTGTTTGGGGCTCTCTGCCAACTCTATTATAACTGCTCTTAAAGCTCAAACAAACCCTGATCAGTTTGTGTAGAAATTTGTAAAGTCTCTAGGCCAATAAAATTAGTTGTGAAAATGTTAGTTTTGTTTGTGTTTTTTTTTTTTAATTTATTTATTTAATTTATTTAATTTCATTTTTAATATAGGCCTATAGTTGGTTCGCTGCTTACTTATAAACAGTCGTGTCAGTTGCTTGGCTCTACATTTTAGCCTTTTATTTTCTAGAAAATGGACCATCGTTGCGCAGTTTGTGGAAAGACATACACACATGACACTGATTTATCAAGACACGTGAGGTATTCACACACCCCTAGGCCTTTCGTTTGTGATACCGGCAGTGACTCGTTCACCACCTCCATCAACTTGAGACGTCACCGCAGACTTCACTTCATCACCTGTACCGCTTATAGGCAAACGTTTGAGATGAAGGACTCATTCGTGCAACACAATGCCTTGCGTCATTCCTCCGTTCCACACGAAGATACTGGGCCTTTGCATGTTGAGACCTCATCCTTTAGAAATTTTTTCCAACGCTATGTCTCAGTGTAGAGGAATATTTTGCTACCTTCAGATACTACCTGAACCAGTTGTTTTCAGTGTTGCAAGGTCAGCTCACACAATTCAAGTTTCTTTTGTGCCTTACTTTGTTACTCGAAAAATTAGGGCCCGATGGTGAAATGGTAACCATGGCAACTTACCTGTGCAGTGCAGCATTAGCGATCCTTTCTCCCGATTGGTATACAATGTGTAATTGACACTGCAATCGCCAAAATTGTACATCAGTTGGACATTTTTTTACCAATAAGGTTCTGGTTGGGTGGTGTCAAAAATTGAACGTTGTGTCATTCACGTGGGCAAGTAAACTCCTCACGCGGGTGGGTGTGGTACAGTTTTGTTGGACAAGTATTTAACTGATAAGCATGCTGCGGTTAATGCCAGGTGCTTCGATAACAAATGCTTTTTGTATTCCATATTGGCAGGACTCTATCCTGCTCCCCACCGCCCAAACAGAGTCGAACACTATACGAGGTATGAAAACGTCCTCAATTTAACTGGTATAGTTTCCCTACAGCCTTACACGAAATAGCCAAATTTGAAGCTCAAAATATCGTAGCCATTTACCTGTATGGGTATGAAGATCAAACTATCTTTCCCCTTCAACTCAGTAAACGAACGAATTGTCCTGAGGTGAAGCTACTCTTACTACGGGGGCAGCACTATTGCTCCATCACGACCTTTAGTCGTTAAACACAGTGATAATACGAGGCACGTTTGCCCATATTGTGTTTCTTCCTTTCGTTACGTTGACTCTTTAAACAAACACCTTATAATTTGCAGATCTTACGACGCTCAACACACAGTTATGCCTGAGAAAGAAGATGCGTTCGTGGAATTTACACGCTACGAGAGACAATTACATCTCCCTTACATCATGTACGCAGATTTTGAGACTTTATTAGGTCCCATTAACACTTGTCAACCAAATCCATCTTGTTTGTTTACCCGTAACACCCAATTGCATGTCCCTTATGGATTTGCATACATTGTAATTGGTTCAAGTGGTGAAGTTCATACGAAACATGCTCACAGGGGTAAGGATTGTGTGGACGAGTTTTTAAAGTCAATTGAACACGAATATGACGTCATTAATTATATCAAGTCTGAAATTGAATTAATGGTACTCAGTGACGATGATTATTCGAATTTTACTGCCGCGACACATTGTCATATTTGTGACAAGCAATTTGTAAACAATCCATTTGACGTCAAAGGTACGAGACCATTGCCATCTTACTGGGCATTATAGGGGGCAGCACACAACATTGGAATTTTGTGTTTAAGTTGAAAGTTGAGTTTCCAATTGCATTGCATAATTAAAAAACTGTGACGCACATCTAATTGTCAGGGGTTTTAAGTATTTCAGCAATAGAAAGATTTCCGTTATTCTACAAAACACCGAGCATTTTACAGCTATCAATGTTGGGCCCTTTAAGTTTATGGACTGATCTTTTTTTGTCATCATCTCTGGGAAATTTGGTAGACACTGTAACCGAATTTCCCATTTTAAAACACGTAATTCCTACTACTCATCATTTGTCGCAAAGGAAAGGAGTGTACATGTATGAATACATAACTGATTTTAATAAGTTTTGAGAAAACTCAGCTTCCGCACAAAGAGGGTCTTTTCGAATTTAACCAATAGAGACATTACAGACAAGGATTATTCGTACGCTCATACTGTTTGGGACGCTGCTAAGTGTAGTACGTTAGGATCTTCATGACTTGTATGTTTTAATAGATATTGTATTGTTGGCTGACTCTTTCGAGCACTTACGGTCCGGCACTTACTTGTTGATTGTCGCCATCTTGATGGTGTTCGTCGTCGTTTCCATCTTCCGCATGACATTGCGCGTCAGTTGGGCGATAAGTCTGTCCTCCTGTCCGGTGTTTTTCAATTTTTGCAGGAGGTACAGATGTATGACAAGATTTAGATTAGGGGTTTGGATAACATCTCTGCAATGTGTGGTGCAGTGGCAACCCGGACCACTGCACTGTGACTGAGGTTGGCGCTAATGACCAAGCTGTCGACGCGCCATTAAGCCTCATCTCCCCCCCCCCCCTTAATATGTCTACGCAGAATCTTAAAAACCATGAGAAGATTAAATCTTAGCATACACAGTTCGAGGAGTTCCAGACCAGACATGGACAGACGTTCCTCATTCTTCAAATCAGTATCGTTTAGATCCTTGTCATTTTTACACCTTGCCAGGATTAAGTATTGAAGCTGCTCTTTGAATGACTCGAGGTAAATTACAGTTGTTGACTGACATTGACATGTATAATTTATTTTCTAAGGATATACGAGGTGGTGTTTCCCTTATTCCCAAATGCTATGCCAAAGCAAATAACCCGCTATTACCTGATTTTGACCCATTAAAACCAGTTAGATATATAATACATTACGATGAACTGAATATGTATGGCTTTTTTTGTTTGAGTAAGTCGTAACCATATTAAGATTTTAGGTGGCAAACTGAAGAGGCACTGTCTACCTTAGATCTCCTTAGTTTGTCTGAAAATAGCACAACTGGATATTTGCTACAAGTAGACCTCCAATATCCTGATAATTTATACGATCATACACACGCCGACTATGCCCTAGCGGCTGAACTCATAAAAATAACACGTGACATGTTGTCACCTTTTACCGCTAACCTAGCTCCACCTAGTACCACCACATCAGGTAAACTTGTCCCTCATTTAGTCCACCGATTATGTCTGTTACCATAGGAACCTAGTTTTTTACCTGAAGCATGGAATGGTTTTAACTACGATTACAAAAGGGACCAAGTTTACAGAACTTACGTGGCTTAAGCAGTACAGATTTCCAGACTGAGAAGAGGAAGGCTGCTACGACAGAGTGTGAGTGTGTGAAAGCGGTGAAAACATTAGAAAACGAATAAATATTAAATTAACTAAAGGCTAAAGCCAAGGCTAAAGCCTTGAGGTTAATGAATTCACCGTCCTTTGATTATTTCGATATACTGAGTGCTGACCTGGTTTTATTTAAAATGCACAAACTGTGCACAACAGACCAGTCCATGTCGGATTTAGTGTGTTAGAACAATCCAAGTTGGTGATGGTCGAGTTTCACCTGGATTTTATGAAGGAGGTATGGCAACAAGTGTCTCCTTTTGCTAACAGATACCGACAATCTGATGTGTGAAGTAGAAGCACAAGATATTTACGTAGACATGGAAATCTCGTCTCATCTATTTGAAACTAGCAATTACCCTAATGACCATTTTTTGTACAGTGAACTCAACAAAAAGAAGTTGGGCATTTTTACTGATGAAATGGATGGGAAGCCTAGTTCAGAATTTGTGGATTAAGACAGAAAATGCATTCTTTCGAATGGGGGGAGATGAGGCTTAATGGCGCGTCAACAGCTTGGTCATTAGCGCCAACCTCGGTCACAGTGCAGTGGTCCGGGTTGCCACTGCACCACACATTACAGAGATATTATTCAAACCCCTAATCTAAATCTTGTCATACATCTGTACCTCCTGCAAAAATTGGAAAACACCGGACAGGAGGACAGCCATTCGAATGTGAAGGGTCTGTGAAAAGGCAGGGGAGGGAATACAACGAAATGTATTACAAAATGTTGCGACGTATGATGATTATTGAACCTGTTTACGTCAGCACGAGACGTTTTCTTACGAACTAACGTCAATAAGGAGTTTCAAACATGAAATTTCTTCAATCTTACCAAAAAAAAAAGTAGGACGTGCCTGTTGTGACACGAAAGTTCATGTACTTGTAGACGGTGTAAATTCACTGTCGAATTGTTTCACTGGCCGTGGGAGGTCTGACTGTCTCTGTGAATAGCCAACCCTGTACGTAGCATCAATTTCATAAAGGAAGTTAAGTCTCTTGTCTCAAATTACTCGTTCCTGGATAATTGGTTCACAATAAGTCTTATTTTCTTCGAGGCTGTTGGATGCAAGTATCGTTTATTCAATTATGCATTCTGGTGAATGGATCGTTACATTTCATAAGAGTTGAGAAAGGGAATGAGGAAGAAATAGGGAGACGCTACATGATGGAATGGCATGGTGTTCCACAGTCCCTGTCTTTCATACTAGTTTAGTTTTAGGTGGAAATGAACGAAAATGAGTTTTCAGATTTATTCAGGTTTAATTAACAGTAGTGACACCTTTACAAGAGTCTTATGCATCGTTTTTATACATTTGACCTTATGTATAATGTGTCTGAGCATGACGGAAACCGAAGCCATCGCCATTGGACGGCCATCTTGGACCGACCAATGGGCGTCGCCATCTTGGTCATGACGTCACTTCCGATTGGTCACGTGACCTATGGCGTCACTTCCGGCTCACTACCTAACTTATTAACACTACTAACATTGTATTGCAATCGGTTCATGCTGTTGGCCATAACTGTGGAACAATTGAGACAGAGCAAAATGTCATTTGTTAGAGCTGAAACAGGGTGGCCTTCACTTCGCTAACTGTGTCGATAAATAGGTGCCTTCTATCATATAAGTGAGTGGAAAACAGGTTAATAAACAACTTTAGCTCCTGAATAAGTAATATTTTAATTACGCTACAAGAGCTAACATTAGCTATACAAGCAATAACGCGTAAACCACGCCTCTATGGTAAGAGCAAGTTTACGACTTTAGCAACAACTTTAGCTCATGAATAAGTAATATTTTAATTACGCTACATGAGCTAACATTAGCTATTCAAGCAATAACGTTAAACCACACCTCTATGGTAAGAATATGTGTGCAACATTTGCAATTAGCATATACCGCATCTTTATGCATAATGAATTTTGCAATTTCAGACTTATCACTGGCATTGGGTTTAACCGTAGATGACAAGGAATGTTCAGGCTTTTAAAATGAATTTGCATTCACGATGCTTGTCAGTGAAAAGCAGCTTGTGTATGAAATTACTATTATACATTAGTAGCCCCTAACCAAGATTGGCCAGTTATGATTTCAGTCTATCAATTATTTAAAAAGCAATCAAGTAACGCTTGCAGTTTCTAGAAAAATAAAATGGGATGCTGCTTAGTGCTTATATGCGAATGTTGCGTCATGAAAATGGGTGGCTTAACTTGGTCGCTACAAATAAATTATTTTTATTTGTAGCAACCAAGTCAATATTTCCGTGATTATTATACGCATTGGTGTCCATTTTCATCATGCATCATTCAGCTGTATCGGGCGTTCGGCTGCAGTGTTGTCTACTACTCTTGTTTAAAAGTCCACGTTTCACACTGACGCCTACTGTTCGAGTGGAAATATTACACATAGGAACGGTAAGTGCATATCAATAATTACGGCACACTCTACCTGATTGAGAACACGTGTCCCACGTAATTTAGATATGTATGTACGAAGTCTGGAATCCTTTCTCCTAACATTATGTACGTCTGCAGATCTGTCCACAACTTGGTTCACCATTGCGAGCTAATAATTAAATATCGTGTCATGGAAATTCCCCTGAATAAGTGGCAATCTTACTACCTCCAGAAAGATTAACTGAATAATTACGGTAAAGGAGCCCAGATAGCCGGGATGATAGCTGTCACCATAGCTTGAGAACACACAGCGAATTTATAAAATTGACATTGCTTCTTAAATCTGGCAACAGAGGGCAATGCACAGCAAAGCTAGTCGATTTGGTGCTTTCTGAGCATTGTGGAACAAACCGTTCAGACGGTGGTTTATTCAAGTGGGGGGGGGGGGGGGATTGAGGCTTAATGGCGCGTCGACAACTTGGTCATTAGCGCCAACCTCAGTCACAGTGCAGTGTTCCGGGTTGCCACTGCACCACACATTACAGAGATGTTATTCAAACCCCTAATCTAAATCTTGTCATACATCTGTACCTCCTGCAAAAATTGAAAAACACCGGACAGGAGGACAGACTTATCGCCCAATTGACGCACAATGTCATGCGGAAGATGGAAACGACGACGAAAACCATCAAGATGGCAACAATCAACAAGGAAGTGCCGGACCGTAAGTGGCCGCCGACACCAATAACATTCAGGAGGGTCAACCCCCCGCAAAAGGAAACAGTGAGTAAGTCGAGTGTGACCAATGCGCAAACGGGCCAACACCACCAAGTAGTCTTTATTTTTTTCCAATAAACATACAGGAGAACGACAAAAATATGTATATACATAAACCCTATGAGTTTATGTATATATATTTGTTTTTTGTCGTTCTCCTGTATGTATATTTGAAATGGTACAAAGCCTATTCAGAGTTTTGGCCCAATATGTATAACCATGTAAAGTAATAACAAAGAGTGAAGAACTCTTGTTTAAAATAGACTCGTTTGATCATATAACGTGATTCTACCGATCAAAATAAGTAGCCATTATATTGTAAATAGAATGTCGACCGTTGCTGACAATCGAACTAGCATTATATCGTGTTAGTTCTATAAACCAATTGATTTAATGACTGAGTAACACGGAAATTCGGATTGCGTTTAAATTCTCTTTAAGGTGAATGCGTTTTGTAGGAGAGAAATTCGCCAAATTGGTTTCATTAATGCGACATAGTCCTGGACAGAGCTGTAAACTGTCTAACACTTTTCGTTCTAATAGAAACTCTGTGGAAATGTAGAAACCGAGGAATCCCTTAATGGTTTTTTTTTTATGAAGAAGGACCCTCAAGTCTTTGAATGTTTGGCGTAACTGCAACTAAATCCCACATCGTATCAGTTTGGCTGAGTGGAAGGACTAGGGCCTTTGGTCTCATATCATGGAGCTGGAAAGGTGGAGTACACTCTCTTCACGCGAAAGTGGACCTATAGTCCATGCTGTTAGCGACAAAAAGTGCCAAAACATTTCAGTTCCGGCAACAAGCTGCATATTGCACATGGACGCTGTACACACACTGTAGTTTCCGAATCCACCGGGAGACACTCCCGGAACTGACGTCGTAATCCGTGATGACGTCATCAAAATGGCCACCATGCAACATTCTAAATGTCTATTATCTCCGGAACTAATCAATCAATCCTAACGTGCGACCTATTGTTGGACAGATAATTTAATTTGCTAAAAGAATTGCCTGAACAATATATGCCATAAATTTATTAGTTTTGGTTTAATTCGAAGAAAAACATAAAATGACTGTTGTGTGATAAGTTAATTCTCAATTATCTCCGGAACTAATCGACCAATCTTCTCGTGCGGACTACCGTTGGAAAGGTAATTTAATTTGCTAAAAGAAATATCGAACAATGTACGCCTTAAATATATTAGTTTATGCGTAATTTGAAGGGAAGCACATTATGACATCCTCAAAATGGCGACCATGCAATATACTAAATCTCGTATCTCCGAAACTAATAGATCAATCTTAAAATGTAACCTATCGTTGGAAAGATAATTTAATTTGTTAAAATAATTGCCAAAGCATAGTTTGCCGTATATATATATTAGTTTTTGTTTAATATATAGAAAAACATATTACAGCTTCATAAAAATGACCATCATGCGATATACTGCAATCTGTAGTATGCAATCTGTAGTATGTCTGGAACGAATTTATCGATGTTATCCTGCGACCTATTGTTGGAAATATAATTTAATTTGCCAAAACATCTGCAAACAAAATGTATGCTGTAAGTCTCTTTTGTTTAATTTGAAGGAAAACATAATATACACATAATTATTGCCATTTTATATGTGTAAAGTTGGTTTTATTCTGCATTTTGTTACCTATAATGTATTCACTTGTGCTGCAAGTGATAATATAGATCATAACACTGCCTTCAGTACATTGACGAACTCATTCCATGGAACAGGTATGTCTCATCTTTCACCCACCAGAAGGTATGTCTGTCACAACCAGTCTCAACCTAGGACAATCGACGAATAAAGCACAATAGGCTTGCCCGAATCCTCCACAAGTCTTCCTCACATACCAATTGTAAATAACACCAGCGAAGAATAATCATTGATGCGCTCGTGGAAATGATGGACTGAGCAAGGCTGACCACGGGTAACCTTCCATTCCCGTCAAAATATCCATGAAGATTTCACATCAATTTTTCTTCCACTACTATATGTTGTGAATTCCTCATCCATGGTTCGCCGTGCCATAAACATTATAATAAGTATTATTAAGAAGATTCATCCATCACAGACACCAGTTTAAGGCCTATCAGCCCTTGCAAAGCTACACATAGAAATGGCTGTAATTTCAATGAATGGTTGTGAGTTAGCAGGTAGTGGCTAGAATGAAAACTTTGTTCAAGGGGGGGGGGGGGGAGACCCAGAACGGCAGACAGCATTCTGAAGTCATAGCATGTAAAACAAAATAGGTACGCACATAAGGTTAGCATCGCAGGCCTTCATATTCTGCAGAATGAGAGTAACAGAATCATGGTGATGACATGACAGTTGAGACAGTCGTTTAAGGGGAGGCAACAATAATCGGCTGAGGATGGATGACAACTGCTGGGGTAACGTAGCCTCTATAGACTTGCAAGTGCACTAAGAGAGGTAAGAGATGTCATATTAAACAACGACTTTCCTGCACACTTCCATGTGCCTGTGAAGGCCACTGATCAAGTGACGCACTGTGAACAATACGACACAGCTTTAATAATTTACCATTTCCAAACGAACCAAATCTAAAGCAGCAATAATTACATGCACATTATTTTTTTTTCTTCACATTAAACAAAAACTAAAATATTTACGGAATACATTGTTCAGGCATTTCTTTTAGAAAATTAAATTATCTTTTCAACGATAGGCCGCAAGGTAAGATTGATCAATTAGTTCCAGAGATACACGAGATTTAGTTTATTGCGTGGTCACCATTTCGAGGACGTCATAATGTGCTTTCCTTCAAATTACGCAGAAACTAATATATTTACGGCGTACATTGTTCCGGTATTTCTTTTATCAAATTAAATTAGCTTTTCAACGATAGTTTGCAGGAAAAGACTGATCGATTAGTTCCGGAGATAATTGAGAATTAGTCTATCGCACAGCAGTCATATTATGTTTTTCTTCAGATTAAACCAAAACTAACAGATTTATGACATATATTGTTCAGGAGTTTCGTTTAGAAAATTAAATTATCTTTCCAACAATAGGTCACACGATAGGATTGATCGATTAGGTCCGGTGATAATAGAGATTTAGTACATCGCCGGATGGCCATTTTGATGACGTCATCATGGCTCTACGTCATCACTTCCAGGAATGTCTCCCGGTGGATTTGGAAACTACAACACGTGAGCAGCTTCCATGTACAATATGCCGCTTGTTGCCGGAACTGAAATGTTTTTGCACTAACAGCATGTACTACTACTAGGCATGTATTGCCAGTAGCGGCCAGTTTCTAAATTTTAAACAACTCGCCATGAGAAGCTATACAGCATGTCCCTCGAACCAGGTTTGATGGCAACAATGACGTTTAACAGGCCAGTAATTAAAACAAATGTAAATCCTGAAACGTCGTTATTGCTGTGATGTGTAAATAAACTGGTGATGTACCCATACTCAGCTGTGGGTTAGGCTTCGACAAGCTACATGTAGGTACGTAGTCTGTTCGTAAAAAAAATACATTGTAAGCCCGATTAAAATTAACCAGAGCTTAAGATATGAAGTGGTCAAATGAAGAAATGGAGTTTTCGTAGTTGTTATTCCTACTTTTTTCCCAAAAATGGAAATAAGATAAAATAGGTTCTTTTTCTCTTGGGGGGGGGGGGGGAGAGCGAGTAGAGAAGAAGGACCTATTTTATCATATTTCCCTTTTTGGGAAAAAAGTAGGAATAAAAGAAAAAAATAGAGATTTGATTTTGTGTGGAGGGGATGGAGGGAGATATTGGGTGAATGAAGTGCATAAAGTAAAGTATTTGCTGTATCCACTTCAACCAAAGTAATTATACAAAAAGAATGTGGGTTCTAGCTTAATAAAAAAAAAACTAGGACACAGCTTTTTCTTTCTCAGTATTTAGCATTGTTGCAAATCTCTATTTTTTTGCTTCTTTTATAATATAATACTAACAAAAACGTCAAGTGTGCCGTAAAAAAAGGGGTTATATGATTGAAGTTTCACTTTACTGGTTTAAATGTACAAGGATAAAATTTGGATGATTTTTAATTGAAATAATCAAATGTACAATTGAGAAACTTGCATCTGTTTAAGTGCTGTTGTGCTTTACATTTTAAATACATGATAGGTAAAGCACAACAGCACTTACACAGATGCAATTTTCGCAATTGTACATTTGATTGTTTCAATTAAGAATCATCCAAATTTTATCCGTGTACATTTTAACAAGTAAAGTGAAACTTCAATCATATGACCCCCTTTTTACGGCACACTTGACGTTTTTGTTAGTAATCCGTGTATCTTTTGTACGGCTATGGCGTCGTGCTACAAAGGTTCATGTATGCATTGTTTATGCATGCATTGTTGCTGGCCACTTTGAAACAATTCAACTCAGCTCTGAAAGCCTGCATATACGAAATAAAGAGACCATCCTATCCGGCTTCGAAATTAATATCGTAGCTTAGTTTGGTTTAAATCTATATGCGTTTAGCTGAATCACGGATTCTTTCAAAGGGTTTTAGCGAGTGTTAACTTACTGGTCATCTGCCCGACGAAGCCCTAAGGCCCTAAGGCGGATTCTTTCACGAATGTTTTATTTGAAGCCCTAGCCCGAGACCGCACGCCCTAATCCACTGTGAAATACTAAACCAAAGTTGCAAACTACAGCAACACTACAAATCCACAAAATACATGCCTTACCCACAACACAACAGAACCAACAACCCTGCACACTGCGAGTACTCTGCAGCCCACACAGATATGCCCATGATCCCACTTTTCTCCCCCATTTAGGGGAAGTTCGATGAGATCACACATTGGTGTCACCGTACTGCTAAGACGCACAACACTACTGCATCACTTTGCTGCACTGCACTTTTCTTACACAACACTTCACAACACGCTCTACCCTCTGCACTGTGACTGAGGTTGGCGCTAATGACCAAGCTGTCGACGCGCCATTAAGCCTCATCTCCCCCCCCCCTCTACCCTCTGCACAGAAAGTTCACTAAGCACAACCGCCGTAGCAGCACCGATAGGAAGGGAACAGAAAGGAGGCGGAGGACATTACACGCTTATCTTGGAGCTTACACAGAACCTCGCTATGGTTCGCAACTTTACCAACGGTTCCCTCCCCTGAGAATGCGACAGCAAACCCTGTAGCGGCCCTAATTCCTTCACCCAGGATATCAGCTTTGCATGCTTAACAGCATATTTTCGGCAGCGCAACAGAACGTTGTCAGGCGTCTCCTCAACTAGGCACGTCTGGCACAGGGGTGTGCGAACCCACCCGAAACGAAACTGAAGTGGGTGCAACAACGAATGCCCCACTCGTAGCCTGGAAACCGTTTTCGTATCTCGGTAGCCCAAATTATCCACATTGGACTTATCAGAACAACATGAGTGAATAGCAAAAAAGTCCCTCGCTGCTCTCTCGTCATTCCACGCATTCTGCCACAGAGACAGAGACCACAGTTTCACGACAGTACGACGCATCGTAACCGACAGAACTGGTAACACCTCGGTGCACTCCGGACCCAACGCTTCAAGGGGCAGCCCATCTGCCAAGACATTCCCATGCAAGCCGTTGTGACCCCTCACCCACCGAAATGCCACAAAGCTAGCGCGGGATGCCACCCAGAGCTTCCAAAGAATCGAGTAGATCAGAAGCTCATAGCCCGTGAGAGAGTCTGTCAGCAGCGAGAATGACGGTAGCTCCAGATCAAGAGCTACACAAGCGCAACGGAAATCGCGAGTAATGCACACAACATGCTAGAGGTTACACCAGAGACAGACCGCTTTACCGCCACGTTCACTTCAATGCCAATACCTCCCACATACTCGGCAGCCCGATATGACGCATCACAATGTACTTCACATCCAGCCACTCTCTGCTCAAAAATGATGGCCAGCTCCAGGCACCACGACCAGGGGCTCAGTGGCGATACACGTGCCACTAAATGCGGCTGAACCTGCATTTGCCTGAGCAAATTGACTCCCGCTCCAGCCTCACCTAAAACCCCACACACTTTCTCACTGAGCCTCCCATAATCTAGCAGTATCCGGCCAAGCGGGTTACTCTGTCACCTGCTCAAATTACGCAGACAAAGTAGCGCCAACAGCGCCTTTGCACGATATTCAACAGGCAACTCATTGCATTCCACACAGAGGGCTAGAACTGGGGTCGAAGCCAAACAACCTGACACCAATCGAAGTCCCACATTCAAAGCAACTTGCAGGGCTTTAACATGCCGCTTGACATCAGTCAAGAATGGCAGATGATAATCAACAATCGCCCTCACAAAGGTCCTGTGAACTCTCAACAGTGCCCCTTTCTTGACCTTGTTGCCCCCACACAACCCCTAAGAATCGCAGTCCGCAATTGCACTTTACGCCACAACACAGCTACATGCTGGCCCCAGTCTAAGGCTGTGTCCAAGATGACCCCTAAATACTTAACACTAGGTTTCGGGCGCAGTACAAGACCACCAACCGTCAACTCCATATCGTACGAGCAAAACCACCTCCTTTTTGGCTGGTGCCAGTTACAGACCCCAATCTCGCAGGAGGCTACTTACACTGTCAAGTGCCTCCTGAGCAAGACTCACCATCAGATCCAACCTATTTCCCACGAACCAGATTGCAACATCATCCGCGTAGGAGACAATGTTCGCTGAGGCTCCCATTTGGTTGAGAACCTCACTGATGGCAATGGCAAAGAGTGTTGGACTGAGGCAACTCCCCTGGGGGAGCTCCCTACCCGTACTCGCCTGCACAGACCACTTGCTATCAATTCTTGTTGCAAAGGAACGATTCCCCAATAGGGAGACAATGGTGTCCACCAATCGCGGGCTAACTCCCATCCTCTGCATGGAATCCTTAACCCACGCAATGGACACAGTGTCGTACGCAGCCTTAATGTCACGGAAGACTGCAAGCACAACTTGACCCTGTGCCCGATCTTCCCAAATACTGGACAGCAGAAATAAGACTGCATCCTGTGCACTCCTATTCGGGCAATATCGAAACTGCACACCAGCGAGACACTCATAGTATTCTAAGTGCCAGCTAAGCCTTCTGATGACCATACGTTCATTCACCATCCTGATGCATGACTACAATGCAATAGGCGTGTAGTTCCTCAACTCCGACCTATTGCACCCCGGTTTATGTACTGGTAATAACACAGTAAACATCCAAGCTTGGGGAACCGGTGATCCCTCAAGAAGACGCTGAAACAGAGCCAAGAGGGAGAATTGTTCCCCCTCCGTCCAGCGACGCAAGTCACTGTAACTAACCCCATCGATTCCCCTCGCACTGGAACTTCGGCACTTCGAGAGTGACGCTCTGAACTCCGAAATGTCCCACGGTAAGTCACCTACAAGCAACACAGCAGATGCAGGAGAGCTAGGTGGAGTCACGCCTTCAGGCAGAGAATACACACTAGCAAATCTGTCGTTGAAGGCGTCAGCCATCTCTTCGCCTCGCAGTACCTCTTGATTCAGACCGGTAGCATTCTTACTGTACACCCACTTCTGCATTATTTTGGTGCCACTTGCACACAGTGCCCTCCAAGCATACGCCAATGAACTGGAATTAGCCACTTGTTCACACAAGCGCTCACCATAATCCCTTTCTCTCTCTCTAGCAAGAAATGAGTCTCATCCGATATACCTTTGTACATATACAAGAGTTCGTCACTGGGGGCCCTCCTACACCTTCTATACGCCCGTCTCCTATCCCGGATTGCAACCGTGCACAAATGCGTCCACCAGGGCGGACGACTCGAATCCGCTCCCTGGGTAACAACCGGCGTGCTGGCAAACAATTCCCAATCCAATCCCTAAAAAGACCATTATCCACAACTGGGTTCCCACGTTTTCCGGTTCCTGCCCTGGGCCCAGACCCCAACACCAACCCGGGCCCGGGCATCGACTTCCGTTGGAGCAATTCAACCGGGAAGTAGTCACGTCCGCGGAGATCATCCGACACTTCAAAACATAACGGGATGCGATGGCAGGCGTGCACACAAAAAAGTCAAGCACCGATTCCTGCAGTCTGTCACTCTCCATCGAATGAAAGTCGGGGTACCATTTTTCATGACCCTATGACCTAAATTGGCAACTGCTTCAGCTAACCGACGACCTCGTACATCAACCTGGAGTGAACCCCAGTCAAAATGGTGACTATTAAAGTCCCCACCTATAATTACTGGTGCTATTAACTGGGTGAACCACTCGATCGACTCAGTCGTCGTTGGGCTACCCGTTACATGTACAAACACCATGTTTACCCATTGATTACACATCCACACAGCAATTGCTACAGCATCTATACCATTCACCTTGTGGGTTACTGCAACTGCCTTCGGCACTGTCCATTTCACAAACACCCCTACCTTAAGCCCCGAGAACACAAAAACAGATTTTCAGGCTGATGCATCATAACCCTGAATGTTATTAGCCTCTTGAACACCTAAAATATCTGCCTGCTGCAATAGCTGTTCAACATCACTCAATTTATGCTGAATGTCTCGCGCATTCCACGATGCAATTTTATAAACAGCAAGATTGGTGAACTTAGGTTAGGGGCCTCCTACCAAATTCCCCTCCCCCTTACCTCCTCCTCCTCCCTCCAGCTCCTGTTCCGACCCTCAGCTACTCACAATATACAGACTATTAAATTGCGAATCCGAGGTCTCACACAACAGCTGGACTGGAACCACAGACAGACCACCAGATTAATCATAACTATCTACTTCGCGCACAATCTGGCTTACAACACTTTCTTTTTGATCACTTTGTGCTTCACTCATCCCCACTTCCCCTGTCAGCATTTCCACTCATCTTCTCTTCCTCTCCTGCAGCCACCTACATTAGAGCACTCGGAGTCGTCCCGCTACTCTTTTTCCTTTTCGTACCCCCTCTCTTCCGCTTTATTGGGGGTGTTAGCCACGGTCCGTCACTCGTTTTCCTCCCACTTTCATCCTTTCCCGGCCCTCTTTGCCGTTCGTCACTGCTGACAACATCACTGCCACTCAACTTGGTGCGTTTCGCGCCTCTTGCGCCGGTAAATCTGCACTCCCCAGAGCCGCTGTAAGGCACGGTGCGCTAGTGCTCAAGGATGATAGCTCCAGGCCCATGCTCTGCTGCTGCTGGATAGTCTGATGTTCCTGATGGTGCTGTTGTTGTTGACGTGTTTGCGTGGAGTTAGTCAGTGCTGCTTCAGACTGCTTCCTCTTCTGCGCCTTTGCTTCCTGCACAGCTACTTGAAGATGGTGGCACAGCTGCTGCGGGTCGTGCCAGACGACACATTCCTCGCGCGATCACCAACAAGAACCAGAGCTTGGATGCCCTTAATCATTACTTCATCTGGCATATCTTCAATCGTCACATTGTCCCTGAGCCTCAACATAACCTGACGAACTGCTGTCTCACAGACTGCTCTGCCACGCACATACAGCTTCTCAAATGCATGTTTTTCCAAGCACTGCTATGCGCCGAAAATCAGCCGCAACTTCCTGGGCAGTGATCCCACGCGGTAAACAAAGTAACCTGGCTTGCACTGTTTGTTCATGCAAATCATGCAGCTCGGCGTGATGCCCGTTAATGATGAGCAGTGCACGCAGCGATTTCTGTTTTGCTGTCCACGACTTAGTTAAACTTCAAAGGCGTGGCCAGCACGCAACGCACCTACTGCTGCAATCTCTCCGGCCCCTACAATGCTCTCGATGGCCAGATAAACTTGTGTAGTCGAATATGGGCGTCCTGCTGGCACACACAGCAGAACTGTCGATATTGGCATTTTGACATTTGATAAACCACCACCATACAGTCTCTTTAGGGCTTGCAAGTTTCTAGATTGTGATTGCTGATCAGGCCTGACTTCACCATACACTGCTGCAACTTCCCCAACCTCTACATCACACTCTCCCCAGTCTGCTGCCTTGCCTTCTGATACCGCAGTACTAAACAGCTTACTTGCAGTTTGAACTCCGGCACTTCTGCCCTCTGCCTTGTCTTGGTAGTCCATTGCTCTTGGCAACCGCTCAAGGCCGCCATCTTCACTACTCAACAAATTCTTCTTGGTCATTGAAGCCATGTCTACACCAAATTGCCTCACTCGTTTCTCACTGATGCCTTTTTTCTCTGCCACCATCATCACTTGCTCAAATGATTCATCTGAGACTACACCCAGATTTACCTCACTGTCCATGATTATTTTCGCTTTCCACAACTCTATCAACAGCCCATCAACGTCGGCCGCCATTCTTTCACTTTGCCCTTCAACACTGAACGTATTAGCAAAGACATAACACGTGCACGAAGAATGAATCTGGAGTTTGCCGAGTGGCATTGTTCCCAAATTACAATGGTTAAAACAATGTAAAACAATCAAAATGATCGTTCAGGAACCCGTAACTCCGGAATGGATGGACCAATCGAAAAAGTGGTTTTTCGGAGGATGAAGCCCAGGGAAATTTCTGGCTAAGATCATGTTTCAGATTTTAGGTAGGTGCAGTAGTTTTTTCTGAAACCGTGTCACACAAGAAGAAGAAGAACAACAACAACAAGTGAACAGTTTTCCGTGTGGCTCCCTACTTTTACTCATGCACGGAATTGCATAAAAGTTAGTGTAAACTTAGGAAAAGTTGCTATCTGCTATCTGGCCAAGTTTGGTCGAAATATATTGAATAAAAATGGAGAAATTAATAGTTTTAGTTTTGCTGGAGAGAGGACTTCAATCATATATATATACACGGCTGGTATGATAAATTGACATTGGGCCAATGGCCCGTATTATTCAGTTTATCTTACCACATAATTATGTAAACCACGATTTTTTAAATTTTAAAGCGTAAATTAAATAAATCTTAGTAGAAAATTACAAACTTCACCATTTTTTCGTGGTTCTGTGTCTCTGGATGAGGCTTAATGGGGCGTCGACAGCTTGGTCATTAGCGCCAACCTCAGTCACAGTGCAGTGGTCCGGGTTGCTACTGCACCACACATTACAGAGATATTATTCAAACCCCTAATCTAAATCTTGTCATACATCTGTACCTCCTGCAAAAATTGAAAAACACCGGACAGGAGGACAGACTTATCACCCAATTGACGCACACTGTCATGCGGAAGATGGAAACGACGATCCTTTAGGGCTCCCAAGTCAAGCATTTCTTCAAAATAATGTAACTCCGTCCCTAATTGATGGAATTTAATATATTTTTTAATTAATCGTTATGAAGTCTACTTTAATTACGTTCGTGTATAATATAATCATAAAGTTTGCCACTACAAAACAAGCAACAGGACAAGCAAGGACCTTTGGGGTCATTGATTGCCAGCCTAAAGGTAAAAACATTTTTTTTTTAAATCGAAGGAAGGAAGTTGGTGGGATTTGAAAAAGTCTGGTCAAGTAAGACATGAGATATGAAATGTAAGGTGATGAAGTTTGGTCTCTTTAGGAAGCGAACAAGTGTAGCTGTGTCTAAGCCGCGTCGGAAAGCAGAAACATTCGCGCTTAATATTAATGTCTCCGGAAGGGAGTTCCATGCTGGAATCACCCTCGCAGCAAAAAAAAACTCCGTCTACACTCAGTCCTAGCAAAAGGAACTGATAATTTCATAGAGTGGCCCCAGGTTGATACCACCGTACAAAAAATCAAACAGTGGCATATTGGTCCCTATGAGACCACGTAGAATTTGGAAAGTAAGGACCAAGTCTGCTTAAGTGTACGCATTTCAAGGGAGTCAAGACCCAGTCTCTTAAGACGGACACAGTATGGTAGGTCTCTGAGACCAGGTAGCCTTTTGTGAAACGGCGTTGCACGGATTCCACCAGGTCGATGTCCTTAAGCAAGGCTGGCGACCAAACGTGGCTTGCATATTCAAGCATGGGGCGAAAAAAGACTTTAAAAGCCCAGGTCTTAGTCTGTATGTTTCCAGATGTAAATCAACGGTTGACAATAGCAAGCCGTCTGAAAACAGAAGCTGTATTTTCCAGCAGTGAAGAGATGGCTTTAGATCTGCAGTGAACCAGATACCGAGGTCACGGACTTCTAATATGTTTGGTAGCAGCTGATCAGATAAAGAGTAAGAGTAAGCCTGATTTGTCTTACCGATATGGAAAGTCTGGCATTTAGGTTGTGAAACAGGTAGTTGCCAAACAGCTGCCCAATTTTGAATGTTGCGTATTTCAGCAGAAAGGGCTAGAGAGTTGTTAGGTTCAATAATTTCAGAGCCAATCTTTATATCATCGGCAAATTTAAAGCCGTTTTTACGGTGTAAATTACAATTAAGATCATTAAGATAGATGATAAATAGCAGGGAACCCAGTACGGAACCCTGTGGTACACCGCTAATGATCTTTACCGGCGAAGAGAGTGAGTTGCCCATGAGAACCCGTTGTGATCTGTTTGAAATGAAGTCAGCGATCCAGAGTAAAAGTTCATTTCCGAAGCCATTGGCTTCAAGCTTGAACAGCAGTCTTCTGTGGACCACCGACTCGAATGCCTTTTGGAAGTCAAAGTAGACGACATCATAACTTATGCCGATATCAAGAGCTCAGGTCCATAAGTCGAGCGCCGAGAGAAGCCGACAGGTTGAAGAGCGACCAGGCATGAATCCAAACTGGTCCTGGTTTATAAGATTGTATTTCTCTAGATAGTCAAGCATGACCAATCTAATAATGGATTCCATGAGTCTGCAGGGAACCGAGGTTAAAGCAATTGGGTGGTCGTTTTTTCCACAAGCAGCGTCACCTTTTTTATGAATTGGTATCACAGTTGCTGAATGCCAGATCGAAGGTAGAATACCAGTACAGAAAGATATTGTGAATATGACAGATAAAGGATAGCAAATCTCCTCCGTAATTTGTTTGTACAAATAGGCAGAATATCCTTTAGGACCCACTGCATGGCTCAGTTTAAGTTTAGAAAGAGATTTTTTCACAGATGCAATGAAAAAACGTAGTGTTACAATCGAAATCCAAGGGGACAACATTGTACAACGGTGGTATAACCAATTTATCGTCCTCGATTCCATTTGAGGCAAAAATCTGGCTAAGGGTTTCTGCTTTCCTTAGATCATCCACAATGAAATCATTACCTGACCTCAGTGGTGGTAGTGTCCTTGAGGAGCCAGTCTTCTGGCGATAAAGTCGAAAAAGTGCAGACATATTTCCCTCTGCTATGATTTTGGATTCACGTTCGGAGTGCCATTTGGTGACTAAACCCGAGTACTCTCGCCGACAGTTGTTGTAGTTCGTTAGGGATATTATTGTTGGTGTCTTTTTGTGTAGCCTCCATAAGTTTAGCTTTTTTTCCCCCAAAACAGAGATAGCGCGGGGCATACAAGGAACAGTAGATTTTCCAAGAGGACATAGGGTTCGACATTTATCTACTTGATGGTCAATATTTTTATAAAACCCTCCCAAGCTTGATCAATTGTTTCACAGCGGTCAAAAAGATCGGCATTCCACCGAATATCTGCTAAGTATGATCGTAAAAGTGTGATTAATTCGTCCTGTTGTATGCATGTATGGACTCTGACTAAACATACAATGTATCCGAAAGGCAACCATACAATGATCGCTTGTGCCCAGGTGGTCTCTCACTGAGACATCGTAAATCAACCTTTCATCCTGTGTGAAAATCAGATCCAAAATGTTATTCAGGCGTGTTGGTTCAGTAACATGCTGATGCAGCCCCAGGGGAGCAATTTGCTCCAGAAAGGTACTGTGGTGTATATTTTTTGTGGAATGATCTCTCCAATCAACGGAAGAAAGATTGAAAGTTACCAAGAATAATGTTTGAGTAAGAACATCTGAATGCCTTTGTAAGAAAGGATGTCATTTTAGTAATCAAAATGTCATCGTAGCTATTTGGAAGATATCCCAGGATGAAGATAAGTTTTAGCTTTGGTATTTACGTTGATAAAGCTTCAATGTCATCCACTTTTTTACCGCACACTACGTCTATTCCGTGGTGATAAAGGACGGATGAACCACCCTCCTTGGTTGATCTGTCAAGTCTCACGATGTTGTAAGGGAATGGTCCAGTTATCATAGGATCCAGTTATCATAGGATCCGTCAAACTGGGACCCAACCAAGTTTCCATAACAAAACATAGGTCGAATATGTCGAGAGCCAAGAGTGCATGCAGACTGCCCAAGTTCTTGACTAGGCTTCTGGCATTTAGTGAAATACAGCGTAAGCCATTGGATATGGGATATGGTTGATAGGGAGTTTGTTAACGTGTGTATAGATGGCTGGGATGAACCTGTGAAAATGCATGATTTTCTAATGGAGTATCAATATCTAAGAGTTCATTCTGTAGCATGATCTTTCCTCTTCGTGTAAGATAAAGGCCATCCCTTGAAAACAAAGTGCGATCTTGACATAGATCTCCATCAATGGAAATAAAATTGAAGTTCTTCTCGATGCACAGTTTTCGTAAGAGAATGGTAGTTTGAGCCACAGTGTGATCTTCTTGAAGATGGTTCTTATCCAGGCAAGGGAACAAACCCACTAAAGAGATCCTCGATTCAGTTTTGAGCGAGCGAATGCAGTCAATCATCTGAGTAAGGTGTTGTACAATATGGTTTGGTTTATCTCTGGGTATATTATTGGAGCCAGCGCAAATGATGAATGTTGCTGTTTGTTCTGTGTCTTTAAGTATTTCGGGTATTTTCAAAGTTAATTGTTCCACTTTGATCCCAGGCCAGGTCCAGGTTTTGGACCATCGGTGACTACTGCCTCTGAGACTGCGTGTGTGGCTGTCACCAAGAATTATTGTTTGATCCTTCCATCTGTCCTATTTTTCTTGACTTCCGTTCACTTGGACTGGATGATGCGGAGGAGTCTTGTATCTGGTGTCCATTATGTGATCGTGTTTTTTTTTTGTGGCACAAAAAACTCTACCTTGTTAATTAACATGTTGCTACTCTGGGAGGTGTTGTCTGTTGTAGGAATTTTATGACGTCGTCCTCTTCGCGCTCGGCGCATAGTAATGTTTCTTGTGAGAGTAGCATCAGGGTTCATAAGCAGGTTCAAATTTGACGTCTCTTGATCTTCATGAATATGATGGTGGGGGAGATTTTTGTCATTCTGGATGTCGGGAAAGTCGACGTGGAATGAGGAGAGCTCAAAGCTTCCATCCTGGGTTTGGCTCAGGATGGATGTAGGCCGCAATCCGCGAGTCATTCCTGTCTCATTAGGTTGAACCAATCCTGGGATAGTGTTAAGTTTGGTGTTTGGTGGATGGGTTATTACGGTGGAACAAGTTTCAGTGAGAACCGCCTGCCACTTTTCATTCATGCGTTTTTCATGTTCCAGGAGTGCATTTTCGAACTGAGAATGTACGAGGTTCAGGTGTTGGTTTAATATTTCCTTTCGGTTTAGGAGAAGTTCAGATGACCACTCGCTGAGTAGTTTGTCGAAGTTCGGTGGATAGAATTCTGATGCCATCTTAAGTACTGAACCCTGCAGTGCAGATAGCTTATTGCTTATGTCTAGGAGGTCTAGATCTTTTTCCAATCTTGAGCATTCCAACCTTATTTTAAGTTTAGAGGATAAATCTACCAGATCGTCCATCTCTACAGGACGGGCACATCCAATGTTAGGTAGAGGAAGCATGTTTTGAGAACGGTATCCATTGGGGCGAGTCATGGGAGTCGAAATATTATGTAGCTTGCCTGTCAAAACGTTTTCGTGTAGAGTTATTTCCAAATTTCACAGCAGTATATGAAAAAGCTTCAAGACTATGTTTTGGAGTTGAATCGTGCGAGTCTGATGCATCAATTGACATTTTGTAGGCTGCAACACGAGCGAGAAAAAAGTAAAAAAAAAAAAAAGAAAAACACAGAAAAAATTGAACAGTAGGTTAGGAACACTCTCAGTCAAATGACTCACCGGGGAAAAAAAGAAAAAATTCCTTTTTCTCTTTACTTGTCAATGGCTGGTCTCGAACCAGAGTTTGTAGAAATGTATTAGGTAATCAAATCCAAGATGGCAGCCTCCACTGGACAAATAAAAACATCCAAATAAAATGGCAACAGTTCCCTCAAAAACACAGTTAGAGATTTCGAATTGCACCAAGGTTGATCTTGAAGCATTCATGCACAAAATTCACTCACCCTAGCGGGACCAGCCAGTCTGAAGGGGGCGAGGGATAAACGTCTAACTGGAAAATAGCATAATTGGTAGAACGTATAACGGAAAACAGTATAACGGAATATCATCTAACAGGAAAATCGTATAACGAAAAAGCGTCTAACTGGAATTTCGTATAATGGAAAATCGTCTAATATCCCTGCCTCGCTTGCGCTACCGCGCTCGCTGCGGCTATACATATAACATCAGAAACCGCAGTCAGACGTTAATCCAGTTAGACGTTTATCCATTATACAATTATCCATTATACGATATTCCGTTTAGATGCTTTTCCAGATTTTTTATTTAGGCAGATTTTAGACAATTATCCCATTAGACGATTTTCCAGTTAGACGTTCGTCCGACGCCCCGTCTCAAGACACACAAAAAAATTTGGTTTTTGGCAGGACGAAAAAACGGTCATGGGCTCATTTTGCAGTCAGAGTATGGGTCATATGCATTTTTGTTAAACCTAAGTATGATAGTTCAGCTGGAAAATAGGAGTAAACGTGATAAAGTTTGTTTTTAACCATACAATTTTACGTTCAGCCACGAATTACTTTCTACAGTACTATTGATTTTTGGCAAAAATGATATTAGAGCGAAATTAACGTTTCTTTATCTTTCATTTGACGTATAGAAAAAATTAATCTGCTTTTTAGATCGGGAAATACTTAATTTCGACTCACCTAGAAGCAAACACTACTTGCAAGATCCATCTATATCTTCTTTCTTAATAACAGAATTTTTTTCCTACCAAAGGTATTTAATTTTCCTAGCAATATTATTTAGTATATTAGGGCGAATAGCAGTATGTATGTGTGTATGTATGTATGTATGCCTGTTTGTATGTTTGGAGTATGAATGTTGCATGTCAGGAATATGGATGGTGCATGTATATCTATGCATCATGCATGTATGTGTGTGTGTAGTTTCACCATTTGTCTATAGTTCTGCCCGGCAAAATCACTCGTAATGCTACGAAAAGTGTGTTTAGGGTCACCAAGGCCCGTGGGTTTGTCTGAGAGCGCCCGAATAAAAACTACGGACACATATGAAATACATAAAATGCATGCATAGAAATAAAATAGAAATGTAATGACTAACCAATATATTCAAAACATTCACACATAAGTCATACAGTTTGCCATTAATTTCACTCTGGTATAATTTTTGCCAGAAATCAATAATACTGCCGTAATACGTGAGTGAACCTAAGATTTACGATAAAAATCAAATTTTTTCCACGTTTAATCCCGTTTACCAGCCAAACTATCATACTTAGAGTAACAATCCGTATGAAAAAGAAAGAAGATTTCATACCGGTTAAGTGAAAAAAAAAATTCTATCAATTAGGGACGGAGTTAGGATATTTTCAAGAAATGGCGTATTTTTAGTAGTCGGCCTACGGCCTAAAATTTTTTTTTTGTTAAGGAAGCTAGCAAAATGGTAAGATAGGGTTTGTGTTAGAAACCAGTGACATCTTACCAATATTAAGTAACAACAGATACATGTAACCAGACATAAATAACATGTGCAAAATTGTAGCAGAAATAACATTAGGAATAGGCAGATGTGTATGGTAGTAGAATACACTTATTTAGTTTGGATTATAAACAATTGATTATTCTGAACGAGAAAGGAATGGTATTTCTCCTTAGGGAAGAGGATATGAGATAATAGAAGAGAAAGTAAATAACCAATGTAGCGAAATTTGGTTTTGCCTTCAAACCTACCAATATTATCGCAAAAGCTTATTCCCCTCCATATATTTAATTGCATTTTTGTCTTAAAATTTGCGCACAACGTTCGCCTCAATCTGCCACCAAACTTTTGACGAATCTGCTATTCATTTATGCTGGAGTCATAGGCTTCTGGCCGACCGGAACTTTTAACATTGCGGATAGGAAACTATACCGTTAGCTTGAATTGAAAAAATTCTACAGTGCCCTGCTTACCATTCGTGCTGTTAGTTTCCCTGCTGCACGGTTCCAGACCAGTACTAAACTGAGATTGAACGGTTCTGGTCATTTTTGAGGTCCGATAGCAGTTGACAACACTATGATACAGCGAATGACCAAGGGCCCTATTTTGCCACTCGATTGCTTTCATATCTCATGCGGTTTTATCAAAAGTCGAGTATGCTAGAATGGACGAAATACGACTTAAGCGTGCTTTTAGGAACGATCGCATATAATTTGAAAAACGCTACTCGACACTGTGGCCCCAGATCGTCAAAAGCACTCAACTTCTATTATAAGGTACTCTTAGTAAATAGACGAAGCACGTGTTGCCAGGAGGAAAAGCAACGCTAGACTCAGCATTCGCACTTGGTCGGCTGAAATTACAGGCAGGGACAGGCAGGAACATTGAGTGGCGTGTCCATCAAACGTAGTGTGATAATATGTAATTCCATGCTAAGTTCAATTCCTAGTGCAGGCAGTCTGCTATTTAAAGCCAAAAAGAAATAGAAGTAGGTTTGCATCTGTATTATTTATGCCCGTTTTGCTTTCTGACCTGTTACTCTTGTTTCCTCTATTTATTCTTCTGAAAAGAATAACTTTCAATTCTTCCTTTTTCATTGCAGCATTACTATTTGTAAATGGAAGTAAAAAAGAGAATCGACTATTTAGACGTTCGTTTACGACGGATGGTGCAATCCGTGCTGGAAGAAAAAAGTAAAAAATGTGACGATATGAAAGCGTGGCGTGAAAAATACAAAACCATCACGTTGAAGTGTCTTTGGATTTTATTACTCGTCTCATGTTCAATCCTATTTCTGTATCAAATTGCCGATCGAATCTGTTTTTATTTCACGTACCCAATAACAACCGATGTCATTATTGTGAAGAAAACTCATGATATTCTCCCAGAGATTACGCTAAACTACCAAGAAACTGCGGGAGCAGTAGAACTATATAAAAGACATCCTGAGGTTGAATGTGCTAATCCCATTTACAACCTAATGTATCACGCAGATGACCTCAATATAAAAGAATTGTGGGAAAAAATCGATACGACAACAGCAATAGTTTCTGCCGAACAGATCAGTGTAAGTATTATACCAAAGCGTATCTACTTTGGTGATCATGGAGGGTGAAAGATAACAGAACCAAGGCTTAGTTCTTGATATATGAAAGATTTTATGTTAAATGGGAAAGCCACCTAACAACGTTGTTGCAGAAGTAGAGTTCCTTACATATTCATATTTCCAACTTTTTTTGAAAATTCCCTATTTAATAACATAATGTCTAACAATGTAATAAAAGTAATATTTCCTATATATGTCACGTTTGTCACGAGCACCTACGATGACTGACTGGCAACAAGAACGGTTTCCATTAAAGTGCAATGGTAAAAGTATGAACAAAATGTCCATACTTTTACAATTGGATGTTTGCATCAATTTTAAGATTTACACGTAGACTAACAAGTGCAATCTTTTTTAAAATATTGCGTCCAGTCACTGCACCTGCCTCGGAAAATGGCAATGATGCCCCCCCCCCCCATTATGATAATGATTGTGAAATTCTCTATTTAGCGAAACTAAGTACTGGTATTTTCAGAGGCAGATTTGAGTTTTGCTCCCTAGGGAAAGCACACATCCTGACGTTTACATAAAATGTGCCTATCTAAATTTTTCCATTACTTCACAAGAGCTCTCTGTGCCGCCTCACTCCCCGCGACGGAGAGTACCAACTTAGCTAAACTTTATTAAACTAACGCTTATAAATCTGTTCGTTTTAACTTCTCCAACCCCCCCCC
>JAHWFP010137434.1:0-13368 GCA_023313725.1 Lithobius niger | reverse complement strand
CCCCCCCGGTGACCCGGTGCAGAAAAAAAAGAGAGTGACTGTAATTAGTTAATGTAGCTATACTTCGCCTCATGACATGTTTGGTGGCTTTTGAATAATTGGTCTAAACACAGCATATGAATTGATGTAACCTCAGATTGGGAGAGTAAAATGCAATTAATAAACTAAAACGGAACGTTAAATGTTTAGAGTAAGGGTCTAAAAGTCAAAACCTAGAAGGAACACGGAAAAGCTTCGACAGTCAGGGTCTAGGTGTAAAATTTTGTCAGTGAGAGGCTGGTAAGCATTAGACCCTTACAACTCGGTCGTTAGCTTAGTTCCAGTCTCTTCGGACAGAACGTTTGTATGAACGGTTGTAGTAGGTTTTCTTTGTTCTTAGAATATTGTTAAGGTATTTTAAAACACAATTTTCTTCTGAAGTTTAGCATTTTGTATTTTGATGGTTTAGAATTTTTAATTATATTTCGGCGATTTATGGTTGAGCATAAGCAATAATGCTTTCTGCTGCGAATATGCTGTCATGTTACTAAATCGAAAAATAATTTTCAACATAAAGCAAAGCAGGAAACATATACCGACTACCACTGTATCACTACATGGGTCAATTGTCAAAATATGATTATTGACAATTTTTGTCAAAATATATTTATTGATGGCCACCGGGTAGTAAGGGTCTAATGCTTACCAGCCTCTTACTGACAAAATTATACACCTAGACCCTAATTGTCAAAGGTTGTCCGTGTTCCTTCTAGGTTTTGACTTTTAGACCCTTACTCTAAACATTCCACGTTCTGTTTTTTGTTTAATAATTCGTGTTACTTTTAGAATTGCAGCTAAACTGTAAAACAGTGCAGTTGACGGTCAAAGCTGAGAGTTTAACACAAGGACCCTAGCCTGACCTTCACTAACCTGGCTATCGCTAATGTTAATAACAATAGAAACAAATCCTTTAATCTTCAGGCTATGTCTTGCAGTTGGCGTTTGCACAATAACAATGTTTAAAACAATGTAAAACAATCAGTCTGGTCATTTAGAGCTCCGTAACCCCTGAACCACTTGACCAATTAGAAAAGGCCTATGGAAAGAACACATCTACACAGCAATACCTGTAAAATGAGCTAAGAACCAGCTTTATAGGACGAATATGGTTTGACCTGTAGAGAGGACAGACGAAAGGTACATCCCAGAAGACCTAGAACATGAAGTTGTCTATTTGGCCCCTGTCTGAATTTCTGGTTTGGCTGACCGAATTTCACAATTTTTGGACTGCAAACTAGATTCCAAATTTGGTTTAAAGATGTTTACTTTTGACGGAGTTATAAGCTCTCAAAGTTGAGAGTTTAATACAGAGGTCCTAGGTCGACCCTTACTAACACTGGCTAATTAAAAAAGGGAATTAATACAGTTTTTTTTTTTTAAATGGTCGGTTTTTTTACGGTTTCTAGCAGTCATACGAATTCTTTTTACGACACATTAGTTAAAAGAGTTTGTGTTCTTATAAAATAGTTTCGTTTGTGGAATAACTAAGAAATGAATATTAAAATTGTTCGATATCAATATTTTTTTTTCTAAATTTGATGTCCCTCTGATTTATCCGCCCTATGAAGATGGGGTTGAGGTTTAATGGCGTGTTAAAGGGGTTGCCACTCTGGGCTACAGGGCCCCCCCCCCCCCCAAGCCTCCTTGTAAATTATCCTCTGAATGTTTTATCTTAAATAAATAACTAACATTAATTCAAAACATCAATTTTGACATTTACAGCATTTGTAATACAAGCAGCAACTTACTACGATATGTAATTATAAGTCGTAACTTACTACCATCGCCACTATGCTAGGCCTACCATAAACCCATAATCATGCCGGACATAAAGTAGCTATTTGCGCAAAACTGAGTGCTGAGTACCACGGAGGTCAAGGCAAATTTCCAGTGTACTTGGAACACCGAAAACGCCAGAATCATCCAGGGAAAATAAAGTCACCATTTTAGGTATGATAAGCAACTCACCACTATCTTTCAACATAAGCGGTAAGTTACAACGATCTTCAAACATAAGCGGTAACTTACTACGATCTTCACTGCGCTAGGCGTACCATGAAGGCCATAATCATGCGAGACCATACAGCAGCCATTTTGGGGTGAATTGACGATGAGTACCGTGCGGCCCAGTCTAGGCATATCTCCACTGTGCTCCACCGCAAACGCCAGAAGCGTGCAAAGGAACGAAATCGACGCTTAAGGCATATTTAGCAGCTCGCTATGATGTATACATACTAGCAGTAGCTTACTACTACATCCACTATGCTAGGCGCACTGTAAACCCCATAATCATACCAGAACATAAAGCAGCCAATTTGGGGAAATTGCACGCTAAGTACTGAGAAAGTTTAGGCATATCTCTAATATGCTAGGCGCACCGTTTATGTCAGAATCACACAAGGATAAATACACTAATAAAATACGCTAATAAAATAAGATTTATTTGGTTTAAGCAATATGAAATTGGAAGAGCCGAGTTGACCACTGCACCAAGTCCAGCAGGGGGGAAACTGACCAGGGAAATAAAAGGAATTTATAGAATTAGGTGCCATTTCCCTATAAACGCCCTATGAGATTCACCATGAGAGCATTGGTAGTAGATTGCAACTAGCCAGATACCTACTTGAAATCAATGATACTGACGGCACTTTTTTCCATTGAGCAAATGTTCCCCGTCAGAATCCTGAAATTTTTCTTACAAATCTCTGTAACGATCGATGTATATTGCATGAAAACAGCAAATCTCTTTTAGATTTAAAAGTCTGCCAGCAAGTCGTTTTTTTACCACAACAATATCCTGTAAAACAGATAAGCTTAAGTTTAAACTGATTCGATGTTGAGTGATGTCATTTAATAAACTAGGCAGCTACACTGTACGGTACCCGTAGATATCTGGTAAATATTGTTACGTCGTCGACTGTGAAAAGAATGGGGAATCAGCAATGAATGGTTACCAGTTCACAACGATCTTACTAGTCTTTTTTGGTACAAATCTTCCAATCAAATTTTGCATCCTGTTTTTTTTTTATATAATATTCCATAAGCAACAAATAAGTTTCCAGTAAGTAGGCTAGTGGATGGACGGACTTAAAAAGTGCAGTACGGATTTTGGTTTTAAAAGATATCGCACGCTTTTCATGAGGATTAGGATGCATGACTAGAATAGAAAATTAGAGAAACAAGCCGATTCGTGCATTGTAAACTTCATTATGAATAGTTGCATACTCCTTTTACCATACCATACCATACCATATGGAAATACCATACGGGCAGCAAAAATAATATGCAGCAGGACGATCGAATTCTTAACAGAACTCCAGATTGCTTGTGTCCCGGTTGTGCCTGCATAACTAGGTTGACCCTTCACTGCCCATGATAACTTAGATGGTGGTCAGTTGCGAGATTCGAACCACTGTGTACGTGGTTTGTAATGGAGGAGGGACGTTGACCACTGTACTGTGCTTGCTTGCACTGCTCGGGGGCACCCAGGAACCTCTCTCAAAGCTCGCACTGCGTGCTGGGACTTAGTTTTTTTTACGATTTATTACAAGCCACTTCAGTAGCCAGTGGGCAGGAAAGTGTAAGGGCGGGTTTACGCAACAACTCGCTTTTGCATTCTCGCAGCGAGAATTGGCAAAGTTGTCGTTGCCATGGTAACAACGCTATCCGGATTAGCTAAATCCGACGTCGTTTGAGTAAATGCTTTAAGTCTTATAATCCGTGACAATATGATAAAGAATTCGTCCTGACGAAATTTGCACAGTCGCTTCTGAACTCGCATTATTAAGTATCTTCATTTCGAGTCGACATAGGTAAAACCGCCGCCATGTTGGAATTTCAGACGATTTCTAGCTTCTAGCTGCGAGATTGCAAAGGCGAGTTGTTGGGTAAATGCGGCCTTAATCTTAAAAGGGAGCTGAATGTTTACTTTAAGTGCCGATACAGAAATTCCTTAGGCTAACCATAATTCATTCAATGGCGCGTAAATGCAAAATTATTGCTTGTATTGTTATCCAACATTCTATCATAACATGCTTAAGTGTTATGCGCGCATCGTTTCAATACTTAATTGTCAGAATGCAGTGTTGCTGCAAAGAGTAGGCTCATTTTACGTCTTATTGTAGCCATTGTTTGTAGTTTCTGTTTGGACATGAGGTTTCGGGTCAGGGCCCCTTAATAAATTAGAAAACAAAAACAAGCTCGATTGATGCTTAAGGTAAGGTTTAACTGATCCGAAGTCAAAACAGCAAAGGAACACAAATAAACTTTCCTGTAAGGTTTCACATACCGCAGTGTTCCTCTACTGTTTAGTCCACGTGAAACCTTACTGCTGTATTCACATGTTTTTACAGTTTTTACTAGACATTCCTGATAAGATAAAGTAATGGTACTGCACAGTAGGATAAATCAAGAACATTCATCATTGAGTCTGGGGACTGCAGTGCAACCAATGCGCAGTCATCTAAGCGAAAAATGCCCTTGGCCTATGAAGACTTGATAATACGTGAATTATTTTCAAGGTTTGGTCGAATACTGGTCTTCATCACAGAGATGAAGGCTGTTCGTTTATTTATTAGGGCACGTAGTGAAAAATAATTTTTTTCTGGAATTCCTTATAGGCAGTGTGTGGATAAGTTGTCCTTAGACATCACTAAAACACACAAACATCTCTTTCTTGCGGGTGATGCGTGGCCAATGATCAGTTCTACATTGTATGTGTGGTGCAGTGGCAACCCGGACCACTACACTGTGACTGAGGTTGGCGCTAATGACCAAGCTGTCGACGCGCCATTAAGCCTCATCTCCCCCCCCCCCCATTGTATGGCAATAGATGGAACAGAAGAAACAGCAGAAATGATATGACTGGTTTAAAATTTAATTTAACATAAACTCTTTCGATACTCACAGAATAAATTTTATTTTATTTTTCATTCCACCTGATAATGCAAATTAGATTTAAAGTTGTTATTATGTAGCAGAAAATACAGGTTAGTTACATCTTTAATGTCATTAAATTGATTGCTGTAAATAATGTTGTTACAGACTGAAACCGTGCCTTTGTCGTACACAAAAATTCCACTTGTTCTTGGTACTGCTGCAACTTTTCATAGTAGTAAGTAAAATCTAATAAATAAACAAATACGTATACCCATTAAGTACACCTGTCTGGACAACTTGTTATTTTCACTCTGTTTTATTCAGCACTTAACAGTAAATCTAGTAAATAAAGAAGCACACCTATTGTTTTTGCATGTCTGGATAGTTATTATTTAAAATTTGTATTACTCGGTAACAATAAATTTAGAAAATGAAGAAAAACGTACGCCTGTATTTTTACCTGCCGGAATAAGTTTATCTTGGCACACGCCAGTGTGTCGCCGCCAAGTGGCAAGGCGCCCACTAGTAGACTGTGTCTTTTAACTGTAACGACCTTATAACTAATTTCAGCCTATTGGTGTAAATTCCCCATGCGGTAGATAGCCTTGAAAATCGTTGGAATAAGGTGTCTTTGGGTTCAGTAACGAAGAAAACTTCAACATTAAGTAATGGTTACAGCGTGGATTTTGCAACAATGGGCCAGTATAAGTGATTTAATGCACACTTTTGGTGAAGCGACGTACGAGGAGCTGTGGAATCGTCCGAGGGGCGAGGCTCATTTTTAAGAGCAGATGTTGGTGTATTGGTGCAAAATAATGCGGTCACTGGTGACGGTGGGGGAAAGGGTTAGACCTAGCTGTTGTTTGGTTAGTCACGAAATGTCGTTGGATTTGGGCATGGCGGCCATTTGCAAGTATTAGTGATGATCGTCCATACACTGTTTCACTTTGAATCAACTATTTCGTCTCCGTTCCCGATTTGAAGGAAATTGGACGATAGTAAGCATAATTTCGAAATGGCGGCCATCATAGATCAACAACGACGATGGTACATTCAATGTTCATTTGATATCAAGTAATAGCCGGGTCGCTTATGTGCTTAATCTGAAAGAAATCAGGATTTTGCCAGAGGCAGACGTAGGTTAGAAACGCAGTTACAGTTATACGGAAATCGTAGGAGCGCAAGAAAGAGCAAGAATTGAATTTGGAACTTTAGTTATCTATCACATCAACAAAATTGTGTGCTATAAGTGTGCAGTATAAGTGTGCGGTATAGGTATGCGGTATAAGTATGCAGTATAAGTCACCCACCTTTGTTGTAACAATAGTGAGCACGCTCACCATTGTTGGAAGTGGCTAGGTTACGGGATTTAGAATGCACACTTAACAACAATGAAAACGGCAAAAGTATGGTAATAAAGTGTGGGACCGTCTCTTTTATGGAGAAAAAGTACCCTCAATGACGTTGATTTGTGTTACTGGTTAGCTAAGGACAAGGCTCCCATGTTAATTCTCTTAAGGTATTAACACACGTCTACAGCTCGTTAGAGAAAGTTCACGTCTCAATTTTGACACACAGGTAAAGTGTAGTGCGGGGAATTGCCTTTTTCTAAAGTGTGGGTTGCAGCTAGAAGCACGTGGCTGTGGAATGGCGCGTAAATGCAAAATTTTTGTTGTAACAATTGTTTGTATTGTTATCAAACATTCTATCATAACATGCTTAAGTATTATGCGCGCATCGTTTCAATACTTAATTGTCAGAAAGCATTGTTGCTGCAAAGAGGAGGCTCATTATACGTCTCATTGTAGTCATTGTTTGTAGTTTCTGTTTGGACATGAGGCTTCGGGTCAGGGCCCCTTAATAAATTAGAAAACAAAAACGAGCTCGATTGATGTTTAAGGTAAGGTTTAACAGATCCGAAGTCAAAACAGCAAAGGAACACAAATAAACTTTCCTGTAAGGTTTCACATACCGCAGTGTTCCTCTACTGTTTAGTCCACGTGAAACCTTACTGCTGTATTCATATGTTTTTACAGTTTTTACTTTAGTAGACGTCATGTCTAATTGGTTCATTCTACTTGGCTAAAGGACATCGCTGAAAAATCGTAAAAAAACATACTTTTAGTGTGCTTAGTGCTGACCTACAAATTAACTAATTCAGGGTCCGTGCGACTCCTTGATATCCTGGATATATCGTTGAAAATAAAAATGAAATACCAGTCCTAAAGTTTTGAGCATGAAATCTTAAAAACTGGTGTATGTATCAATAGGATGAACGGAAAGGAGACGACCGGACTAGACTAATCATGAAAATTTAGCCCCGAATTTAGCTCCGTTCCTATTCAGTATATTTCGACGAAACTTGGCCAGATAGTAGATAGGTATAGAAGGTATATTTATACCAACTTTTACGCATTTCCGTGCAAAAGTAAACGTACTGAGCCACACGTAAATTTGAAAACTGTTCACGTGTTGTTCTTGTTGTTGTTGTGGTTGTTCTTGTTCTTGTGTGATACAGTTTCATAAAAAACTACTGCACCTACCTAAAATCTGAAACATGATCTAAGACAAAAATTTCCCTGGGCTTCATCCTCACAGAGACCACATTTTCGATTGGTCGAGCCATTCCGGAGTTACAGGTCCCTGAACGATCGTTTTGATTGTTTTACAATGTTTTAACCATTGTAATTAGGGAACAATGCCACTCAGCAAACTCCATATCTATTCTTCGTTCACGTGTTACGTCTTTGGTAAAAAGTCAATTTTTGTTGTAGTTTTGGATGGGGCATACGGCTGTGGGCCATGGCTCCCAATAAATACTCGTGAAAGAATCCGCAGAGCGTATGGCTGCGGGCCAAGGCTCTTATTAAATGATCGAAAGAATCCGTGTTTCAGCTAAACGATATAGATTTAAACCAAACTAAGCTACGTTGTTAATTTCGAGCCTCGAAAATTTGCAGCTAGAAACGATAGAATGGCGTATTTATTTCGCAGATGTAGGCTTTCATAGCTGAGTTGAATTGTTTCAAAGTGGCCAGCAACATTCGACTGCGTGCATAAAGCTTTGTAGCGCGACGCCATAGCTGTAAAAAAAGGAACACGGCACAAACAAATACGTCAAGTGTGCCGTAAAAAAGGGGGATATATGATTGAATTTTCACTTGTTAAAATGAACACGGATAAAAATTGATGATTTTTAATTGAAATAATAAAATGTACAACTGTTAAAATTCCATCTGTTTAGGTGCTGTTGCGCTGTACTCAATCATATATTTAAAACATAAAGCACAACAGCACCTAAATAGGTGGAATTTTCTCAATTGTACATTTTATTATTTCAATTAAAAATCATCAATTTTTATCCGTGTTCATTTAACTAAGTGAAAATTCAATCATATAACCCCTATTTTACGGCACATTGAGGGTTTTGGTTGTAATTAAAACGATTGTTACCAAACAACTTACCGTGTGTAACGGCGTCACAAGTTTTCATATTTACATGTGGCTCCCTACTTTTACTCCAGCCACAGAATTGCATAATTTTTGGTATAAATATACCGTCCATACGTCTTTACTATCCGGACAAGTTTGGTCGAAATAGGAACTGATATATCAATTGTTTTAGTTTTGTTGGAGGGAAGAATTCAATCATATGTATACGTATGATAGCCGATAATCGTATGACAGCTGAGATAGTATGCTTACGTGGTTGCCGTCTTCTAAGGAAGCCGACTTTAGATTGGTACAAGTCGTCATTTTTTCACTGCATGTTTATAAGCTTTTCTTCTGAATTGCTAAACCTTTTTTTTTCAGATATGCCAGTCCATTCGGAAGGAGGAAAGATCGAAATAACTCTGAAGACATACAACCATAGATGTAACTTATCAAGCGGAACTCAGGTTGGCTTTTTTATTGTATAATCAAAAGAAGTGATTCCTTGGTTTTATTATTCTTTTTTTACGTCATGAGAGTTATTGAGGTGCCCCTTCATCAATATAAAACGAGCATGAAGAACACAACTGTTGCAAAATGTAACTTACTATTGCAAAAAACTATTAATTTATTTTCTGTTATTTGTATTGTTCAATTATAGTTCCCTTCGTTAAAATGATTCACCGTTGAGGAAACAAGTATTGCTAAATCCTGCCTTCAAGCCATTCTTAGCTGAGATTACAGAGAAATATGTATAATATAAAAGTCAAAACGGTCCAGATACGTCAAGTACGATTGATGATTGAATAGTAAAATAGGGGAAATGTTAATAATGAAGGTACAGCGACTGAGTATGATGTTAGCATTTCGCTCAGCCCTCATGCTGAGTTTTTGCATTTTGCCGAGTGTCATCTAGCCTATAATGAAACGTATCGAACTAAGCTGCAATAAAACACTTTATGAGAATCATGGTTAGCTGACACTGTGTATTGACACTACACATCACTGCATACTTACTCAGCCTCCACATAATTGTATACTAGCAATACATAGAATATGAAGTGGTAGTCCACAAACTACGTTCAGAATGACTATTGTTAGAAAACGTGAACAATTCGTCTGCACAATGTGTCAGTGCGCAATGTTTTCATAGTATCTGATTTATAGAAGTTACCCCATGGCATTATCCCGAATACACTTAGCATATCTGTAATTTTACTTGCAATAAGTGGAAATGTATTTAGCCAATGCTACAAGAGAAATGTAGAATACTGTCAAATTTGCATTTTTGCAAAAGCTGGACTTTTGCTATGGTCGTACGGGTCCGGTTTTTCCATGCATCAAGTCAGTTCATACAAAACTTCAAGATCTGTATATGGTATGTTGCAAAATACGTCGTTCTTTTAAGTTATGTTTTTGCGTACATCCTTTTCCATATCATCTCATTACATAACTAATAGCTTCAAAACGGTTTATTCGTCACTAATTCTAACCCGTGCATGAAAAATCTATGACGTCATGAACAAACATTATGATGGTTAAAAAAAACTTTGACGTTAGTTTTAAACGGTTTTTCGCCTATTTAAGGATCATAATATCAAGTTACAGTGATGAAAATATGCTATATTGGAAGCGAAATTTAATTATCTTTGGTTTGGTCCTACTCCCATATTTGTCAGTGTTTTTGTCCCAGGGGAGTAGAGGTATAAACACCCACGCACTAACATCATACGTCTTTAATGATGTTAATGGCTAAAGTTAGTGTTTCGTTGGGCGTTGACCAACTGTTTGACGAAGATGAAGATGAAGTTTTGAGCCAGGCTTTCGCTGAAGTGGAAGGTGAACCAGTTTTAAGAAACCATGGTCAATCTCTCGGTAAGAATGCAAAACGTAGATTTTCATTAGTTAAAGAAGAAGAGTTAAAAAGCGTACAGTCTGGGCGTCGATGCGACATTGCAGCATTATTGCAGTATTGTTGCAATAAGTATACATGTATATTTATTGCAACAATAGGTTGCATTGTTGTACTGCTCTTATCATTGTTGTAAGAATCCAATACAAGATTTATAAGGACTGTTTACAACAATGAAAACGGCAAAAGTATGGTAATAAACATTGTTATTATGCAACAAAGCCAAACTGAACATTAAATAAATCCATTCGTCTTCATTACTAATATGAAATGCTATCATATAAAAAAGGTGAATGCTGTCCTCAAAATGTAATGAAAACCAACCAAAAAAAAAAAGGAAATGAACCAGAAAACTAGATAGGTGTTTCATCTCATAATTACTAAGAAAAACAAATGGATTTCATCAATTTGGACCAAAAAACAGCTGATATCTACCCCAAAACAAAACTTGTTAAGGATTCCCGCCAAGCTTTTCGGCCGTGTGAAGTCGTGATATCAAAAGCCAAGCTCTTTCGCCAGGTTAATCTCACCGACTAAGACTTCTAACGTTAAATAAAATAATTGAAAATTGCGCAGTAAGCAATTTTCATATATTTCAATTAACCTTTGAACTATTACTCGATGGGATTAGCTTGGCGAAAGAGCTTGGCGTTTGATATCACGACTTCACACGGCCGAAAAGCTTGGCGGGAATCCTTAACAAGTTTTGTTTTGGGGTAGATCAAGACACACGCTAGTGTGTCGCCCGCCAAAATAAAACGATAACATCCAGATAATATGTATATATCTGGATATATATATATATACATAGGGTGTTACGATTTTATCTTTGTGGTGGAGTCTTGGCTACATCAGGGAGTAACTGATAGCATGATCTCAGATTAAAAAACGTATGAGGTCATTAGAAGAGATCGTGGGAGTAGAGGAGGAGGTTTGCTGGTTCTCCATCGTCCTGAATACCCTGTTGTTGTCGATAGGTTTCACCCGTGTGTGAGGGTTTGGCAATTGGTGTTTTAAGTCGTAGGGTAACTTTTATTTTATGCTACCTGCCAGACAGCCGGGATGAGGATCTTATTCTTGCAACATGCAATTTTATCACGGGTGCAATGAGCCTAGGGCATTCCAACATCATATTAGGCGACTTTAATCTGTCCACAGTTGATTGGGAGAGAAACTCTGCTGGAGATAGTCATCACCGCTTGTTTCTGGATGAGACCGCTCTGCTCGGTCTCACACAACATGTGGAGGAGCCAACTAGGGGAGAAAACATTTTGGACCTGTTCTTCACACAGGAAGACCTTGTCGTTTTTAATGTTACAGTGGGCGACCACTTTGGTAACAGTGACCACTGTACCGTTTCGTTTAAGGTAAACAGAGCTTTTCTTGCCTGAGATCAACAGGTTTCTGGCATTGAACCTCATCGGCCAGAAAAAATAAATTATTCCATGCTCAGAGACTCGCTGTCAATTATTAACCGGGAGAACCTGGTTTTCCTTCAGCACAAAAATGTGGAACATGTATGGGAGTGTTTTCACACGCTTCTCAAAAGCCACATAGACTCTTGCAGGGAGAAACCAACGCACCAGTACTCTAGAAATAGGCAACCCAAACATGTTGTCAAATTGAAAAATCGTAAATTAAAACTTTGGAAAGCTTATAAAGCAAATCCAAACAGTGATAATCTAGCAACCTACAACACCACTCGCAAGCTGTACTCCAGCACTGTAGAAGCATGGCATTGTTCTGCACAGGAACAAATACTTCGTTCGGGGGATAAAAATGCTCTTTTCAAGTTCTATAGGCGTAAAGTAAAAACTTCAAGGTCAATCCCACCCTTCAAACTTGATGACACCTATCAAACTGATAATCAAGATAAAGCCAACACACTTAGTGAAATCTTTGCATCAAATTCTGTCATAGATGATGGAAAACAATGCACCTTCTTTCCTCCATATGATACCCATTGCAAGGAATGCTGCGAGGTTCTCTTCTCAGCAAGTATTGTTTCTAGTGCTATTAATGCTTTGAAAACAAGTTTCTCATGTGGTCCAGACGGACTTTCGGCCTTTTTATTGAAACAGATTTGTTGTGAAATTAGTTACCCACTTTCTAAACTTTTTACTTGCTCTTTCGAACAAGGGATACTTCCTTCAATCTGGAGCACTGGATTGGTGGTTCCTGTTTTTAAGAAGGGTTCTGCCTCTGACCCTTTAAACTACCGACCTATTTCCCTTACTGTTTTGATTTGTAGAGTGATGGAGTTAATTTTAAGAGATACAATTATACATTTTCTTGAGCATACTTCAATTATTGGTGGAGACCAGTTTGGGTTCCTCCCTGGCAGGTCTGCATCCCACCAATTATTATTGGTACTTAACCACTGGACATCCGCTTTCGACGTAGGAGCACCCTGCGATACGATATATTTTGACTTTAAGAAAGCGTTTGAAATGGTTATCAATCGCAAACTTCTGTTCAAAATAAATAGCTATGGTATCAGCGGCAAACTTTGGTCTTGGCTCAAAGCTTTTCCCCAAAATTGCACTCAACAGGTGGTAGTTGAAAATGTTCGCTCATCAGTGGCTAAGACCATATGTGGCGTCCCACGGGGATCAGTGCTCGGTCCACTCTTATTTGTTCTTTACATTAATGATCGAAATCTTACAAATGGAACTACTTTCGGCTACAAGTTCGCAGACGATATTAAGATTGGTGCAGAAAACCTGTTCCTCGGCCCATCTGTAGCGTTGGCAAATGAAATTTTGTACGTTAAAACATGGTCTGATACCTGGCAATTACCACTTTCGGTTAATAAATGTCTCTCGTTGCACACTGGAAATTTAAACGGTTGTTATAACTACTCCATTAATAATATTAATCTCCCATCTGTTAAAGAAGTCAGGGATTTGGGCGTTTGGTTTACTAATGATTGGAAATCGTCTCTACATTGCCAGATGATCTGTGCACTGGCATTCAAGCGTTTGGCCATTATTAATAAATGCTTTATCTCGGGGAGTTTATCAAACAAAATTTGGGCATTTAAGGTATTTGTGCGCCCTGTTCTGGAGTATGCATCACCTGTGTGGTCACCTTATCTGGCAAAGGAT
>JAHWFP010137431.1:0-32617 GCA_023313725.1 Lithobius niger | reverse complement strand
CATTATTACGTTCTTTCTCAACACAAGAATCAACGGGAATAGAACACTGGGCTCTGAAGCCTTTGAGTTATATATGCTCCGGTCGGATCCAGAGCTCCACCGGACAACCAATCAGCTCGTGAGTTCGTTAACCAATCCAGTTCATGGTTACAAAGTGTTCACCAATCGTGGCCAACAATACTTGGCCACGTTCTCCTGCACATCCGCTCATGGTTTTGGCGCAAAACCTGAAAGTCCTTGCCGTTGCACAAGTGATTTTGGCGCCAACAAGAGTCAACCACAACACAACAGCACACAGGTAGGTACGAGGGTGAGCCAATGTCCGTTACACCCCCATACTTCAAGTACTTTTTTGGGATAAAAAAGTCTGGAAAGCACAAGTCCAATGGGAAAATCAGGAAAGCACAAGTCAAATAAGGATGCACACACATCAGTTGCAATACATTTAATATCAATTAGCTCTCACCCACAAAGATCTCTAGACAGACTGTTTCGCCCTTATTTGGGCTCGTCAGTAGAGAATACTTTGTGAATGAGAGCTAGGCTACGCTTGCTAGGGCAAATGACTAGAGATCTGTCTAGAGATCTTTGTGGGTGAGAGCTAATTGATATTAAATGATCAATTGGTAAAAATTGTACTAGGCCCGGGTGTCAACCATTCAGTAGAATGGAGCCCCACACAAGCAGACGATTCTGCTATTTCGCTTGCTGAAACCGTATTCGTTTCGCCATTGTCAGTTGCAATACAGTGGCTTTCCTTTTTTTTTTACTCTTCCCCTTACACAAAATGTCGGCTAAGAGTATCAGCATTGGAATTTTTCTTCTCAGCTTTATGTCAGATATCAAATTCATAATCCTGGAGTGCTAGCCACCAACGGAGTAGCCTACCATTTTTTGTACCTTGATTCCTTAACCAAACAAGAGGATTGTGATCAGTTAATATTAAAAATCTTAAGCCTACAATGTAATGTCTTAATTTATGGATCGCCCACACCACACAGCAATATTCTTTCTCAATTGTACTGTAAGCAAGCTATCGTGGATAAAATTTCCTTGAAAGAAACAAGACTGGATGCTCATTGCCATCATTGTCTAACTGGCACAAAATCGCCCCCATACCTCGGTCACTCGCGTCTGTCCGAATCAAAAATCTCTTAGAATAACCCGGTGCATGTAATACCGGTTTCTTAGTGATTGCGGCCTTACGAGCCTGAAACGCGTGTTCACACGCATCATCCCAATCTACCTTTGTAGGTTCGGATGCTTTCAATTTGTCTGTCAAAGGACTAGCAAGCTATGCAAAGTTTGGTACGTAATGTTGGTAATAGCCTACTAACCCTAGTATTGACCTAATTTCCTTCTTAGTTTTAGGCCTATGTAACTGACTAACAGCCAAAACTTTGATGTCCGTAGGGGACCTAACACCACCACCCACTTCATGACCTAAGTAAACTGCATGATCCATACCGAACTGGCATTTTTTTGGATTTATAGTAAGTCCTGCCTTCTGAACTTCCTGAAGGAATTTTAGTGTGTGATTTAGGTGTTCCCCCCATTCCTGAGATTTTACGGCAACATCATCAAGAAATGGTCCTGCAAATTCCCTTACATTTTTGCAAACCTGTTCCATTAATCGTTGGAAGAAAAAAAGGAGAATTTTTAGTACCAAAATTCATCACTAAATACTCAGACTCCTTTATGGGTTATGATAGCTGTCAATTCTCTTGCTCTTGGTGAATTTGGGACTTGCCAAATCCCCTAACAAGGTCATAAATCGAGATAAATTTAGCTTTACTAGCTTCCTCAACCATTTCCTCAACTAAAGGCATCGGGTATTTTTGCGTTTTGGTACCATCATTCAATAGTCGATAATCTGCTACTGGCCTAGGGTCTTTATCCACCTCCTGAACAATTAGCATAGGAGAGACGCATGTGCTTTTGCTCTCACAAATAATCCCTAACTTTAACATTCTATCTAACTCTGCTTCAATGAGTTGTTTTTGTCTTGGTGAGTAACGGTGCAATGTTGCCTGTTTAATAGGTTCACCTGTTAACTCTAAATCAAATTCGATTAAGTCTGTTCTCCCAGGAGTTAAAGAAAATACCCTTGGTACTTTACTAAATACTTGTTTGAGTTCCTCAATCATTTGTGGGGTCATGGTACCTAAGCTTTTAGCCATGCTAATGACTTCCTCTGGACTCAAATACTCAGGAGTTTTCCCTTCCCAGATTGGGGTTTCCTCAATTTCTTCAGATGCTAATATGACATTTACTGTGTCAATTGCATGGAAGTAAGGCTTTAGCATATTCACATGATAAATTGCTAATTTAGTTTTGGCCTTATTTAAAGCTATTTGGTAATTTACTTCTCCCAGCTTTTTTACTATCGTAAATGGCCCTTTCCAAAATACCTAAAGTTTGTGTTTCCTGTCAAGTTTTGAGTACTAATACCTCCTCTCCCTCCTTATACTGCCTATCACGGGCCCCTTTATCATAATACTTTTTTGCTTTGGTTTGAGCTTTAAGTGTTGCCTCTTCTGCTAATGCCCTACTGTTTTGAAACCTATTTAGCAAGTTATACACATGTTCAACTACTGTAACATTTACATCTTCATCCTCCCACCTATCTTTAAGTAACTGTAATGGTCCCCTAATGTTGCTACCATACACTAGTTCCGACGGTGTGAAATTAGTGGTTTCATGCACTGAACTACGAATAGCAAAGCATACTGCTGGCAAACACTGCTCCCAATCATTTGGATTTTCCAAACACAAAGCCCTTAAAATGTCTTTTAAATTCCTGTGAACTCGTTCTACCGAGTTTGACTGAGGCCTATGAGGAGAACTATGCACAATCTCAATCCCACATTTCTCTAGGAAATAAGTTGTCAGTTGTGAAACAAAAATACTGCCTTGGTCCGACTGGATCGTTACCGGAAAGCCTATTCGACAAAAAACTTTTAAAAGTTCATCTACAATTGTTTCAGAGTTAGCCACCTTTAAAGCTACTGCTTCTGGAAATTTTGTCGCGGGGCATAACATTGTTAGAATATACCTGAACCCTTGCTGTGTTGGTCTCATTGGTCCTACCACATCGCAATTATTAAGCGTTTGAATGGTGTACTTATTATGGGAACCTTTACCAATGGCACTTTAGTTACAACACGAGTTTTGCCTATGCGCTGACATGTATCACATTGTTTGACCGCCTGTTCAACTTGTTTACACATCCCAGGCCAGTAAAAGTGCTGCTGAATTCTTGCCAAAGTTTTCTTTTTACCTAGGTGTCCCGACCACCCATTTGAATGAGCTACCTGAATTATCCGATTTCTGTACTTAAGTGGAATGACCATCTGTTCAAAAACAGTCCGTATTGCGCTGTTCCCACTGTCTGTACAATATTCCCTTCCTTACAAAAAATTCTGTTGAAGGATTTTTACTCTCCAGAACTGCCTTCCAACACCCTTCTAAGCTCTCATCATTTTTCTGAGCTTCAATTAACTCCACTGTGGATGTCCTAACTAAACTGGTATAATCTGCAGTCAAGGGTGATAGCACACTGCTAATCTTAGCTGCACCATCTACATTTACTTTGGCTTTGGCCCCTGGCTTAGTTAAATCTGGATCGTTACCTACATATTTTACTTTAACCCTAACTTCAAAAGAATCTGCTAGCCTACTGCTACTTTCCTGCGTCCCCCTAGCCACATTTTCAAGCTCATCATGTTTTATACCTTCCATTTTACCCTCTTCCCTTAGCCTACCTTCATGAAGTTGTTTGGCCTGTGCCCTAGTAATAACATTACACAATTCTGACTGCTCCTCATCATTCTTGTTCTGAATGCCATGAATTGTTTTGTCAGTTAAAATACAGTCAAAATTTCCTGGAAAATAGGGTGAAACTGCTGCCCTAACTTTTACTTTACCACTTGGGGATCCTATCTCCATAACTGCTACTGGTAATTCTGCTGGAGTGGGGAATAATACTGTACTCAACTGAATGAATTCCCCTGTTAGATTTGCTGGATCTACCAATTTACTAGCAAAAACATTTAGTGTTGTACCAGTGGCTCTCAAAACTCTTAACTGTTTACCTTCTAAATCATAACCTGCTATAATGTTATGGTCCAATGTTATGGTACGTTTACTTGGGCAATTTTTGACGAGATGAGAAGAATCACCACACTCAAAGCACGATCGTTTAGCCTCAAACTGCTTAGAATTACCATTTGTATTTCTAAAACCATGTAGGCTTCCATTTGCACTTTGCCCATTACTTGAAACATTTCCATTTTTAGCATTCTGCTGTCCATTCCCATTCCTATCCACATTCCCATTACTACTAATAGCATTATTTGTCTGCCCATGGCCCACTGTTCCATTGTTTGACCCTAGATTTGTGTTACTGTTACTACTATTACCATTATTGCCCTTGTAATAGTTAAATTTCCTATAGTAAGGCCTAGTTCCATTTCCCTTGGAATTTTGGTCACTATTACCTTCACTACTATGGTTATTTTGGTTACCACTCTGACGCCTAGCCATCCATTCATCAGCTAAAGTAGCAACCTGCACTAAATTTTCTAAATCCCCTTTATCCACTAACCACAGTTTTAACTCATTTGGTACTTTATCTAAAAACTGTTCAATTAGCATAAGCTGAACCAACTTGTTGAAATCCATACCACACTTTGCTGTTCTAATCCACTCTGAGTAATATGTTTGGATCATGTATGCAAAATCACTATAAGATTGCTTATGAGTTTTACTTGCATTTCGAAATTTGGTATGAAGAGACTCAGATGTAAGCTGAAACCTTTGTTAGAGTTGCTGCTTCACTTTGTTAAAATCATTAAAGTCTACATTAGGTAGCCTAGTTACTTCTCTAGCTGTGCCACTCAATAAAGACAATAACCTCAATGACCAAGTATCTTCTGGAAAATTCAACCGTTCACAAATTCGGGTGAAAGTTGTTAAAAAGAGCAAAATATCATCACTTTCTTTAAATGGTTGCATGTGACGTGTCATATCCATTTTGTCTCTAGACTCTGCACCAATATTACTGGGATTTCTAGCATTTTCACTGGGAGTTCTAGCTGCATTAGCTTCAGCTAATTTAATTCTCTCCTCAGCTGCTAATTTCTCCCTTTCGAATTCTAGTCTCTTATTTTCTGCATTTGCTTCCTGTTGAATTTTTTCTTTTTCCAACTCAAATTCTCTTTGCAATTTCTCTTTTTCTAGAAGCATTTTTAATTCAAGTTATGAATTTTCTGTGTTTCTCGTTCATGCTCTAGCCTTAATCTTTCCATGTTAACACTAACAGCATTAGCTTCCTTATCACGAGCAATTTGCTCTTTCTGCCGATTTACTTCGACTTGGAAATCAATGAAATCACTATCCACATCGTTTTCGATTAAAGATCCATCTGCAATTTTAGCCTGCAAAACTTTAATAATTGCTCTTCTAGTCTTAACATTTAACTGATACTCTTCAGCCAAAAGCTTTAATGGTTCTAATTCCCCACTTTCAAACATTTTAAAAACGTTCGCAATTTTAACGTTAATTGAAAAAAAAAATTTGCCACAATATCACAATCAACGTGTATACGACCTGCTTGACGATCGACGACTCCCTCCTGGACTCTCGGCTGTTGCTTCTCGAGTTCTTCTCCCAGGCACTTCCACTTCCGGTACGCACTTCCGGTTCCGTCTGAAGCGTGTTCGTCGTCGTTGTCTCTCAGTGGCCCTGAAGTCTTCCGAGTTTCCCCGCTGCCACTTCGGTGATTTTCTTGGAAAAACCCTCCAATCTGGATTCTGGAGATGTTTTAGCGTGATGCCAGTCCACAATTTCAGCCGATCTTCCAACTTGATCGCCGTGGGATGCAATTTTTTTTCGCCCACCACGTTGCCCTGTTGCCGCCTTTTTTTAAGCCTCGTCACAGCCGTTGGCTCGCCGCTCGGTTTGCAGTTCCTCGCTCGCCGTCGTCGACCAACTTTCCTGGCTTGACTTCCGCAACTTCTGGCAATTTTTTTTTTCTCTCCGAGATCGCCGACCACTTTTTCTTTATTGCCGTCCACGTCTGGCTTGAGCTTCGTCCCTGCCGTTGAATCTCCGCACGGTTGCAGTCCCTCGCTTGCCGTTGTTGACCAACTTTTTCCCGGCTTGACGTCTGCTCCTCCGGCAATTCCGTGATCGATCTCCGGTTATACTGCTAGGCTTCGTAGTTCGGGTTACGTCCGCTGCCACCAACTGTAACGTCTGTTCAATGTAGAAGCCAAACTTGAAGTAGTTAAACCTTATTTAATGCGGAATAATCATGACAAGATTTGGATTACATTATTACGTTCTTTCTCAACACAAGAATCAACGGGAATAGAACACCGGGCTCTGAAGCCCCTTGACTTATATATGCTCCGGTCGGATCCAGAGCTCCACCGGACAACCAATCAGCTCGTGAGTTCGTTAACCAATCCAGTTCATGGTTACAAAGTGTTCACCAATCGTGGCCAACAATACTTGGCCACGTTCTCCTATACGTCCGCTCATGGTTTTGGCGCAAAACCTGAAAGTCCTTGCCGTTGCACAAGTGATTTTGGCGCCAACAAGAGTCAACCACAACACAACAGCACACAGGTAGGTACGAGGGTGAGCCAATGTCCGTTACAGCGGACACACCAGTGCGTCGCTCTAGAACACTGCCAAGGTAAAATTAACCATAATAAATCCAATTGCCCACTTCGGTTCTAGTTGTTAAGGTACTAAATTTAACTTTTATCATTTTCGTACCACACAGCACTACCACGACAAAATAACACTTTAAAAAAGTTTAAACTCTGATAGGAATTAGAGCACTAATTTTCATTCCCAAAATGAAAAAAAATTGCAAACTTACCACAAATATGGAGCAGAGATGTGGTTGAAGACCTATCAGTTTAAGCTTAAATTTTAACGATTACCTATGGGACCGGACTCATCGCCAACTGTGATGTCCTTTGCCTGGACACACCTAAGCCGAACCTGGGCATCAATGGTAAATGAACGACACGGACTACCAGAGTGTAGGCTACAGCTAAGACAGTTTTACTTCCTGTAGGAATAGGTATATATAGTGGAGTACAGGAAGTCATGTGATGTAATAAAATGCTATATACAATGATGGAACAGCCTATTAGGTAGTTAGAGAGGTATCTAGGTATGGTTAACAAAATGACATGAAATTGAAGGCGGCCATTGTGGAGCACACAAGTGACTACTCCACAATTTTTTTTGTAGCCAAATCACTTTGCACGTTGCAGTTGACAGTTCAATAAACCCAGCTTCCATGATAGAAAGGGTGATGCATCGTTGCTTGTGCGATCTACAAGATATGGGTATCCCGGATAGTAATCCCACGTACCTGGACCAGGACTTCCTGTCGTCAATGCTGGAAGTTCATGATCTGTCCGTGTAAAAACTGAGTACGGGTACTTTCTTTGTCGGCTCACAGTCGAGTCGACGTATACAATAGGACTCATTGTAGGCTTCTCCAATGGTCTTGTCCAGGGTTACCTTTATACTGTGCTAGGGCGTTCTTGGGCTCGTACCGAAGTTTGCCCACTAATTGCACCGCGTCCGCAAGTTACAATTATTCAAACAGTTATGTTTCAATAAAGATCAATCCTTCCACAGATTTGTTTCAACGAGTCCACGAAGAACAAACCATCATGTTTGTTTAGATTAAAGTTTTAAAATAAACAAAGTTGGTTTTTAGGAAGAGTACCAATCTGATGTTATGGAAGGCAGGGGCCCGGAAATGCCGATGGCTTAGCCAACCATAAATTATTCTCAAACTAGACGTTACTTAAGTTTTAAGCTATAAATTTAGAATGGGGGTCCTAAAGTTTAAATTTTTAAAAGCTAAACTAGTAACATATGAACCACTACCAATTGCCCGGCATGGCAACCATCGGACCGTGACATCTCCACTCCTGGCCGGCGTGACCCTTCTAGCTTGAGATCTGTGTGCTGTACTAAAGAGTGAGAGCAGCTGCGGCTTTTTATGCTGGCGAGGAGGATTCTTGCGACCAAAGCGCGGACGCCAAGGAGAGCTATGCCCTCCTTATTGGCTGAGGGCCGAGGGAACAATAGAAAGTGGGAGGAGAAGTCGGTTTTACAAAGGGACTGTATGGGAGAACTTTGAAGGAACGAGGCCTGTGCAAAGAAGGTGCACATTGAGTTTTTAACTCACGAACAAAGTGAATTGGCCTTTCTTTTTAAACTACGATGTTATGCATTGCAACTATTGAAGGAGGTGGGGGGACGAAGTATAAATCCCAGCTTAAGTATTGGGATGTGATTGTATTATTACAGATCTTTTTAATATTATTATCAACTGGAGGAAAGCTAGTTGTTTGCATTCAGATGGTCACAGTCGGAGTTTGGAATGAAATTTTAAACCAAAATATTTACACTAAAAATTCGTGTCCGGTAAAATCTAAGGTGGTGGAGCTTTTGGTAGAGTTCTGAGGGCAAAAGATTACAATAAAAGTTTAAATATAAAATGATTAACTGGGCTAGCTTAGCTAAACCGCATTAAAATAAGTTGTAGTTATCAGCCAATAATAAGGTTTGAAGTAGGTGGACATTTTTCAAGGCATTTGCGATCGTTCAAATAAAATAAAAAATATCACACTATAATGTCTGTATCCACATGTATGTGAGGTTAAGTACCCGAAGGCAGCCCCTTCTATTTCACAACTAATCTAGTGTGTTTAGGCTTTTTGCGTACAAGAAAATCATGAAAAATAATTACAAATATACAGGGTTTTCCATTAATGGTGACTGGAAGTTGCGAGATCTATGGCCCAGTTTGGAACGTTTTTCAAATGGCTGTAGTTAAACTTCTAGGTGGAATTTCGGGATTCTGTTTCCCTAGAAATGAAGCTCGAGTGCAGGGCTTTAAATGGTGAAAACTGTGGTCAATTTGGTCCATTATTGGTGGAGATATGCTTGGAGAAAGATCGAGGTCTTTTTGGTCCTTGGGCGCTCAAGAAATGTGTTCGTTGGGAAACGAAGGTTCTTCCCCGAGGTTTTTGATCTTTGGAGTCCAGGTGTCCTCTCCAATCTGGTTTTTTCGGCAATCCGACTTTACAGCGGGCATCTATTACCAACATAACGGTGGACCACGCCAACAGTCTATCAGAGAAGTTGCTCTGTATCGTATTTGATACCAACTGCCTTTCAGCCTCCCAGCTTTTTACTTTAGTGAGTTGAACCTCCAACAAACAACTGGTGATCGTGTCCGAAGTGTGTCAACTCCGCCGAAGATGGAGGACACGGAAGAAGAAGTTTCCCACGAGGCTTGGCTTAACAGCCCACTTTATCAAATAGCAGCTCGTGAAGAAGAAAAACCTGAAGGATCCCAGGAGACACGCCCTGTAGAAAAACGATGGCTGAACCTAGAGATATCCAGTAGAAGAAGGCATGTACCGAATTAGGTCTTACCGTAACAGAAATATGGCATGAAACAGTCGAAGTACTGAAAAATGCTTATCACGATAACCGTCTAGATTTCAATAATCTTTACGGTGAATTAGCTATTGCAATTGAGAAAAGAGAAGCTACTATTCTCCAGAAAAAGGAATTTGCAGCCAAAGAGCAAGAGCTTGCGTTAAAAGCTGAAGAGCTGAGATTAAAAGCCCTAGAAATGGCCGACGCTGACAAACGTCGTGCACACGAATTAGCCCTTAAAGATCAAGAGGCTCAAATTCGAGACCGTGAAGCCAAACTCAAAAAAAAAGAGAGTCACCTTGCCACTCAGTTGCGTGAGCAAGAGGCAAATATTAGAGAACGCTCTAGTGCCCAAGAGTTAGCTAAACTCGATAAGCAGTTGGAATTAGCCAGACTAAATGCTGCTACCTTGATTCTTAACCCGTCTCCAAATGGAGTTAACGCCGCTTCCCCAGCTCAACCAAATCCATTTTCGAAACGGGGTAAATTTGTGGACATTCTTCGTCTTATTAATAAGTGGACTCCAAAATCTGAGATAAATAGTTTTCTTAAGATTTTTAACGCACTATGCTTAGTCAAAAGATCCCCAGAGATCAATGGACTACAGAACTTTTACCCCTCATGGGTGAAATTTTGGCTAAAGTTTGTGACCAGCTTTCAGATACCTACTGAAATGCAGGATTACGAGATAGTCAAAAATAAATTGCTTGACAGGTTCATGCAGACTAAAGAATCTTTGCAAACCCAATTTCGTTCATTGGAGAAAGATCGTGAACAACAGTTTCGCGATTACGCTTTCGAGTTAGAAACTTTGTTTTCTAGGTGGTTAGATTTAGCTAAAGTTAACGGTTCATATGACAACCTTGTCAATTTGATGCATTTAGAGCAATTCTATAAAGCTTGCCCTACCCAATTACGTAAATGGTTGCCTAACCAAATTAAGGCAGGTACATTGGCCGAAGCGCCCAAATTATGTGACGTGTTCACTACTAGAAATAAGCAAATCGCTACAGAAGCTGCTTCCTATTCTGTCAAGACACAGCCTGGTGTAGCGGCGGACGCTACGACGGCTAAGGTGCTTGTAGCGCCCCCAACATCATTGGTTGACGAGTATTGTTTAGCATCAAGTTTTGGTGATTATTACTACTTTTCACGTTAATAAGCACAGCATGGGCTACAGTCCCGGCATGAGGAATGAGGCGTCGGTGTCCTAACTCGAGGCCTAATCTTAAGGCTACTGGTAATTACACTGCCACAAACAGTGGATTAATTTAATTGCTTAAACGAAGTATAAAGCTAAAAGGGCTACGTATTAGTTCACACTTAAAAACAGTTAGTCTACTAGAGAACGAACCTGAAGTTTTAAACTCTTGGTTTTTATTTTAAAACATCAGAAAATGAATATATAAAACACTTTTACATTTACAGTTCACTACTCTTGGCTTTAACAAGTTTGAAAAGCACTTGACACTTTTGGAAAATTCACGTAAACAAGAACAACGAAGTTGCTTCTTAAACACACTTAATTTCGATTAGAAAAAGTATTTTTATCTTGGGTTCCAATCCAGGAATACCCAGCAAGCTGAACCGCGTCCGCTAAGTTGCAACTATATTTGACAACTGTAGTTTTCAAGTCGTCCAACAGTTATTTTTCCCTGAATCCACAAGGACCAAACCGTCCCTTTGTTTACATTTAAAAACGAACAAAGAATGAACTTGGCTTTTTAGAAAGAGATGGCTATTCTAACATTACGGTGGTAGGGACCAGAACTGCCGATTTGGCTTACCAACCATAAAGACTCTTAAGCTAGAGGTTAGTTTAAGTTAAACTATAAATTTAGAATTGGGGGGTCCTAAAATTTAAACTTTTAAGCTAAAACTAGTTACTTACGAACCACTACCATTTTGCCCGGCATGGCAACCACGGACGTGACATCTCCACTCCTGACCGGTGTAACCCTTCTAGCTTGTGAGATCTGTGAGCTGTGCCGACTGAGTTGTAGAGGGAGGGCAACTAGGGCTTTTTATGCAGGAGCAGCGGATTTCCTCGACCAAAGCGTGAACGGGTAGGAGAGCTGCGGGGGTCTGATTGGTGGAGGGCCAGGAGAACAATGGGAAAGTCGGTGAGCAAAGGGTTTTGGTGCAGAGCCGTTTGAAGGAGTATGGACATGTTAAAGATAGGCCAAATTGAGTTTTCAACTCTTGAACTTTGGGAAAGGCCTTTACATTGGGATATTGATTATTGATTGAATATTTACAAGTGGACATCATGAATTGGCTCTTGTTAAAGCTTAGTACTTTGGTTTGGGTAATGAATAAATCATTACTATTAAATTAAATAAGCTTTAACGGTAAATTGCAGTGTTACACACCACAACTAGGTTGCGGGGGGGGGGCGGAGTTTATTGCACATACTGACTTTGGGATGGCATTGTGTGTGAACAGATCTTTGCAAGATTTCAGTTTAATAGAAGGGAAAGCTAGTGGCAACATTCGGATGGTCACAGTCAGAGTTTTGGTAGAGATTTAGGCAAAAATATGTACATAAAAATTCGTGTCCGGTGATTGCCGATATCAAATTAGTTCGGACTAATGGTAGCGTTCTGGGGGCAAAATATTATTAATAAAGTATAAAAATGGGTAAATAAACTAGCTTAGTGAATGCTATAACGCATTAAGTTAATTTGGATGTTTAACATTAAAGTTAAAAGACAGGTAACGATCGTTGTGGAAATTTTTCATGGAAGTTGCAGCTGTTCAACATAATAAAAAATATCACACGTAAAATGGTTGTCTGTATCCACATGTATGTGAGGTTAAATACCAAAGGCAGCCCTCCTAAGTCACAACTAAGCTAGTGTCTTTGGGCTTTTTGCCCTAAAATAAAAGTAATAAAATCGAAATACAAGATACAAGTTTTCAATAATGGCGGCCGTGATGAAGGAGCGCTGCGGTAATTTTGGAGCAGTTTTCAAATGGCGATTGTGAGACTTCAGGATGGAATTTTGAAGATTGGGCCTCCTGAAGAGTTAGCTATCGTGTCAGGCTATTAAATGGTTCCAAGATGGGCCGTTTTAGTCCATTATTAAAGATTTGGCTGAGGGTTAAAAACTGACGTCTTTTTGCGTTTTGGTGCGCTCAAGAAATAAAAATTGTTCGTTGGAAAAACGAAGTTTTTTCGGCAGCCTGTCATTACACTAGTGCTGGCCAGTCAAGTCAGACTTCTAAAGCCTCCAACAACCATCGTGGTAACAACCCCGTAACCACTCAACGGCAGTTAAGCTGGCCGGATCTGCCGAAGTGAAAACTGACTCCACTAGTTGGGATTCAGCCAGCAGTATAATAACTCAAACCGTGAGTTCGACGAACCTGGTAAATATAACAATGGCAATTGCTTTTTCTGAAAGCTTCCCGGACACAGGTGCATTGAATGCCGTACACGTATTGCAGCTGAAAAAGCAACAGCTGACGCTGATTGTAATTTTGTGAGTAATGCACCTCCCGAAATTGTTTTGTCGAAACATTCAAATGGCACGAAGTGCTGTGTCCTACGTGATACAGGCTCCACTCACGACTTCATTGCCAGGGAACTCGTAAAACCTGAGCAATTCACTGGGAAATATACCCATTGCCACAACGTTCTTAACGAGCAGACGACCGCACACGCGATCGCCCTAATCGACGTACAAACTCCCAACGGGCCTATCCAAACAGAAGCGCTGGTCTCTGACCACATGGGGCCCCACTTTCAAATGCTCTTGGGCGTTCCTTCACAAAACGTTTTAGAGGGGAAAGGTTTAACCTCAGTGCTCTAGTACGTTAACGCAGTCACTCGTTCACAAACACGTGTGAATGAGCAGCTTCCGATTTTAAAACCCAATTATGGTGAAGTTAATTCTAGTAATAGCGAGTCAGATTGTAATGCTGAACTCAGTGTAGCTGCTCGATCAGTAGCAAAAAAAAGGTTTTGTTAGTCCTAAACAAGCTAGTTTAGATTTAGCCATTCTTGACCCCCAAACTGAGCAGTTTACCAAATTGCTTAATATTAACAAAACTTGAGTTTTCCAAGTTACAACTTGCGTGCCCAACTTAACAATTATGTTAGAAGTACGCGAACTCCCTGAAAGTCAGCAAGATGAAAATATATTATTTTTCATTGATAATGGTTTACTTTTTCGCAAACCTTTTCGTCCTGAAGGAAGACCGCTAACAAACAGGCAGTTAGTTCTTCCCAAGGAATGTAGAGATTTGGTTCTAAGCACTGCGCATGCCAATACATGGGCTGGACACCTAGGTCGTTCCTAAACGAAGGAAAGAGTGGTTACACATTTCTACTGGCCCAAGTGTTTCAGTGACATTGAGCAATTTGTCTTGACTTGTCTTACCTGCCAGAAAAATGGAAAATCTGGACAGAAGTTTGTTGCCCTATGGTGCTAGTGCCCATGGATGGGGAACCATTTAACCGATACATTATCAATTTCGTTGGCCCTATCAGACCTACCAGTCAGGCTGGTTTTAAACACATTTTTCTCTCCTTGACCCGGCAACAAAGTTTCCCGAGGCTGTTGACGCCATCCTCGGCATCTTCTCGAGGCTAGGCTTCCTCGCCGAGGTCCAGTCCGACCTGGGCTCAACTTTTGTTTCTGAGCTTACAACGTTATTCTTAAAAAATGTGGTGTAAAGTGTGTAAACTCCAGTGTTGACTACCCACAATCGAACAGCGTGGAACGTTTCCACAGGGCACTCAAAGCGGTGCTGAGTGCTGTCTGTCACGAGCATCTCCAAGATTGGGAAAGATGCCTCCCTGGTGCAATGTTTGCACTACGTACTGCTCCCCATGAGAGCACTGGCTTCACTCCAGCCGAAATGGTTTACGGACGTAACCTAAAAGGCCAACTGGAGTTGGTAAAAAGCCAATGGATTGAACCTGACATTCACCCATCCGTTTTGGAGTATGTCCTGGATTTGCTCCAACGTTTAAAATACTCACGGGAACTCTAACAAAAAATATTGCGAAGAGCCAACTTAGAAATAAGTCCTATTACGATGGTAAAGCAGTAGAACATAAGTTTAAGGAAGGTGATAAGGTTCTGGTCCTTAAACCTGCACGAGCCAATAAATTAGAGATTTATTGAAATGGATCCTGTGAAGTGGTAAAACGCTTATCAGACACAAATTATCTGATTAAGAAGTCTTTTGGTTCCAAAAGGGAAACCATTTACCATATCAATTTGTTAAAACCCTATCTACCAAGGGAAGGGTCTTCTAACTATACCTTTTCTGACGAAAGGGAATACAAACCCTCTGACCATGTTTTGGACACGTTAGCCTGGAGATGGCCACCCTATCGCTAAGAAGCCATTAGTCTTTTCAAAAGACAGGTGATTTAACTGAATCGCAGAAGACTGACGTGCTTAATGTCTTCGAGCAAGTAGACAGTGAATTTTCTTCTTTGCCAGGTCGAACCGACCTTGTTATTCATGATGTTGGGTTAGTAGATTTTTAAATTAAGCCTTGTAAATATTACAGGCATGCTAAGTTCGAGCTTGACTTAATAGTCACAGAGATCAAGCGTATGCTAAATCTGGGCTTGATCGTGGTAACAGACTCCCCCCATGGATCTCCCATGATCATCGTGCAGAAAGAAGATGCAAGCCCACGTCCTGTAGCTGACTACAGAGAACTTAACAATACGGTAACTAGATATTACCCGATTCCCAACATTAAAGACTGCATTGAACGTGCAGCTAACGTCCATCTTCGATCTCAACCGTAGATTTTGGCAAGTTCGCTTAACGCAACAGGCGTCTTAAGCAGCCAAGGGAAACCATTTACCACATCAATTTGTTAAAACCCTATCTACCAAGCGAAGGGTCTTCTAACCATACCTATTCTGACGAAAGGGAATACAATCCCTCTGACCATGTTTGGACAGGTCTTTAGCAGCCACCATCACAACTCCCATTTGGAAGTTTGCTCCCCTCATGACGAACATGGGGATGAAAAACTCCATTTTGTTTCCAGAAACTTATGGACAATGTCACTCGTGGCGTGGCGGAGTATGTGACTCCCTTTGTAATGTTCTATTCCAGTGACCAATTGACCAAAACAAACATTATTATCAGGATAGCATAAGGGCAACCAATTGTATAAAACACTAATTATGCACTAAGTAGGTAGGCTAAATAATAAGCAAACATTCGTCTAATACTGGGCCTTTAATCGATACTCCGGTGTACACAATATTGACCCCACAATATGGCCAATTAAATCAGTGACAGATTGTTATGATTTAGTGTATCGATTACAGTTATTCGGCAATGAGTCGAACGAATGGCATTACTGATTAAGTCGAGCGGAAAACTAAATCATTATTATATTCTCTTAAATAATTAAGAAGTCTCGGGTTAATTTAGTAGCATAGTATTGTTACTAGTTAATCGTAAACAATCATAGCTATTGCTATCGTGTTGAAATACTTAGCTCTTATTAGAAGCGTGAGCGAAGGTATTGGCACTCTGCCCTAGCTTGGCGGTGAAGCCCCGTTCAAAATGCGGCACGGCGTCTGGCCTGGCCTGCTTTTCAAATCAGGACCTCCAGAATTTGACTGGCGTAGACTAGTTAAGCAACTGTTGAACGGCTGATGATCGACTCATAGCATGCATTCCGAGGTTCGGTTTAAATACTGTAGCGTTATTCGCCATGATCGATCGATTGTAGTATTGATTTATTATTGAAATGCTAAATATAGTAACATTCTGACAGCGTGGGCCCTTATCACCAAATGGGACCTCTACGCATGTTAATCATTCTATTGTTGCATTCGGGGATTTTGAATGTTCTCCGTAGTCAGCGCTTTGAAGCTATAATTAACTATCCCGTGTGGGAGGATTTTATAGTTATTCTTCGAAGTGATCAATCATGAGCGACCATCTTATCGCAATTAAATCTACTTCTAGAAAGTCATTTAAGGTTCTATGAAATGTAGTAAATATTATCAACTGGTAATGTCATCCTTTAAACTCTTAACAATAGGTGTAATTAAACTGGTCTGGTTACAATGATCTTGCCGCCTCTCGGTTGTCGTTGAAGGACTCCTCATTATATTTATTTATCTGGAGTCTATTTGATCTATCCGAACAAATATTCGGCTCATGCATTTAATAAATGTATGATGTTATGCAAATATGTATCTAATTAATTATTTGTATTGTTTCTGTTATAAATACTAATTAAGCCATTAATTAATTCCTTACACCTTTCAAGATGGCACCGCAGTTGGTGCCGAAACGTGGCAACAACATCTTGAAAACGTTTTTATTTTTCTCTTTGCTGTCAAGAAGGTCGGGTTAACTGTTAACGCAAAAAAATCTCAGGTCGCTTGCAGCAAAGCGACTTTCCTTGGCCATGAAGTTGGCAGTGGATCACGCACACCTTCAGAGGTGAAGTTTTGGCTGTGCAGAATTTTGCACGTCCTCAAACCAAGAAACATGTCCGTTGCTTTCTCGGTTCAGTTGGTTACTACCAACGTTACATTTCCAACTATTCAGAAATCTGCTTGTCTTAGAGACTCTTTGAAAGAAAATGTACCCAATCCCGTTACTTGGGATGAATCAAAGCAAAACGCCTTTGAAACTTTGAAAACCTCTTAGTGACGTTTCCTGTCCTGAGAGCACCTGACTTCAACCAAACGTTTATTTTATAGTGTGATTGTTCAGAACGTGGAATGGGCTGCGTGTTCTCCCAGGAGTTTAGTGAGGATGAACAACCCTGTCTTTACATTTCACGTAAACTGACAGCACGAGAGCAAAACTATGGGACGACAGAAAAAGAATGTGCGTGTTTGATCTGGTCAGTTACCAAATTGCGTCCCTACGTTTATGGGACAAAATTTATTATAGAATCAGATCACAATCCGCTACATTGGCTCAAGCAAATGTCTGGCAAAAATCTCAGATTTCTTAGGTGGAGCCTTACCCTTCAAGATTTTGACTACACAGTCCGGTACAAACCTGGAAAGTTTTGCTTAAACGCCGACGCTTTAAGTAGATATTTTGTTTAAACATTTAATTGTTAAACTCATCATTTTCAGTGAAAATTAACTGAAAATTATTTTATCTTTAATTTTGTTATGTGGTCCGTTGAGAGTCATCCACAACAAAAGCAATTCTCAGTTATTTCCCGTTTTGGACTTCACACCTAAATTTTTAAGTGCCAATGTTTTCTTTCCTTATAAATTAGTGGAAGAAAGTTTGTAAAGACTGAATGACACGATACTAATGTTTATTAGGAACATTCTGTGGGTGTCGAGTGGTTCCTGACTAACTCCTTTAAATTTTCACGAAATGTCTTTCTACCCCTGGGAGATACAGGAGAGCCCTGTTTAAACGGTTGCTGGGTATAAGCCATAAAACCTTCCAGCGTTGTATTTTTATGTTTTAAGTTATGGGTCATACCTCCAAATCCTTCAGTGTTTAAATTTCTACATTGTAAACAAGTTGTTTGGTAACCTTAAACCATTCCATTGGTATTCTGTTAACTTTAAATAGAGCTTATAGTTGCACATGTGCTCACAGTACCCTCTATTCCGATCCTTATTGCAAGCTAGGTCTTGAGGAGTGCGCCCAGGGTTTTTTTCCCGATGTTTTCCCAGATAAACAAAATAACATTCTGTGCATGGCTGACTGGTTAGAGCATTAAATGTTGCGATTATATCATTTAACAGTTAATGATTGCAAAAACCCTAACCTTGTAATTTTTTAAACCTGAAAATAGTGTTTCTTTGTTGCCAAAACATCTTCACCTGATAATTTTATCATTACATTCCTCGAATGTGATGTTCCCCTGGAGGTTTCTTCCGGTGCGCAGGTGCCTGCTTGCATTTCCCTACCGCGCATGTGCGTGGCAGTCCTCCCTTATAAAAGCGACAGCGTGCACGCTATCGGCATTCATTTTCCTCCAGAGGTGTCTCCACGCCACGTCGCACCGAAGTTTCCCACTTTCGCACGGAAATTGGATTCTACCCGATGATGGCCGCTGCATCCGAAGCTCTCTCTTCTCCTGCTGCTCCCTTTCATGCTCTCTTTCGTCCGCAAGCAACTGCTTTCACCCTCGGCAATCGCTGGATCTCCGCCCTCGACCTTGCTGCCGTCGGTCCAATCCCTGCCGTCTCCTTCACTGAAGTTCCTCCTGCAAGTACTAACGTCCTCTCGGACTCTCCGTTGCAACCAGGTCAACGCACCCCACCTGCCGAACCAATGGACTTCGTCGTCTCTGCGGGCTGATTTTCAACGAGCGAAAGACATCTACCGTGACGCCAAAAAATCTCTTTTGCGCGCAACGGCGGCTTCCCATTCTCCCGCCCGCAACTCTCCCTTGGATTTATCGTCCAACTCTTCCCGCAAAGGTCGGAGCATCTCCCGCAGCGAAGTCCGGGACATCGTCCACGACACTGTCCGAAAAGATGCAAGACAACCCCATGCCACCTCCTCTTGCACGTCCTCTGTTCGACACGCCTGCACGCAAGACCGGATTGCATCTATCTCCAGCCATGACTCACGCAAACGTGGCTCAACATCTCCTTCGACCACTCAGAAGAAACGAAAGTCCGCCTCTCCCTCTCGTCCGATAGCCTCTCTCCCGCCCGACCTCCCGGCACCCGCCATCCCTCTTTCGTCCGGCAGAAGGATCCATTTCCCTGATGAATCCGCTGATGAGCAGAATCTCCCACTCGCTTCGCTTCTGAAAACTGTGGAAGAAACTGTTCCCGACTGTTAACTTTTCAAGCCTTCTCAGACGGCTGACGCTCCAGTGATTAACCGTGGCCTGAAAACATGATTTGGGTTTACCCTTAGGGATAAAGATTCTAAACCGCGGAAGTAGGGTGAAAAGGCCTTTTGGCAGACTCGGACGCAGACAAAATCCAAGATGGCCACCCCACTGGGCGCTGCCATTTTGTTTTCCAAGATGGGTACCGCCAATTTGTTTTCCAACATGGGTACCGCCAATTTGTTTTCCAAGATGGGTGCCGCCATTTTGTTTTCCAAGATTGGTGCCGCCATTTTGTTTTCCAAGATGGGCGCCGCCATTTTGTTTTCCAAGATGGTCTCCCCCACGGAGCGCCGCCATTTTGTTTTCCAAGATGGTCATCCCCACTGTGCACCGCCATTTTGTTTTCCAAGATGGCTGTCCCCACTGGGCGCCACATTTTGTTTACACCCCCTAATGTTTTAGCTCTGCCTCTAACGACTTAGCCCCGCCCCTAACGTCTTATCTCCCTCTCTTTCCAAGATGACCACCCTTGATCACCCCCCCTGGCCTGACCCCCGGATTTCACGTATCTTGACCCCCAAAAATCATGAATTATGAAGAATTTACACGATATTTACCCCAGAGGCCTCACCCCCCTGGGCCAGCCCCATCCCACGGACCTTCTCCTCTCTCCCCCCCCCCCTCCCCGGCCTGGCACCCACCCCACTGCCTCACATCCGGGACTGACTCCCCAGATTTCTCGTATCTCAAGCACCCCAAAAATCATGAATTATGTAGAATTTACACACATTTCTTCAGTATTTACACGACTTTTACCCCTTCAAAAAACATGATGGTGGTGCCGCTCCACCCTGGCTCACCCCCCCCCCCCCCAACGTTTTAGATCGTAGATGACCACCCTTGACTGGAAGTGACGTCATCCAAGAGGACCTCTCAACGATCAATTATGTAGAATTTATACATATTTTCGTAGTATTTACACAACTTTTACCCCAAGGAGCCTCCCCCCAGGACCTCACCCTAGGCAACCCCACGCACCCAACCCCCAAACCAGCCCCACCCCCGAGGCTTACACTCCCCACGGGCCTGACCCCCCTCCCCCCAAATTTTACTTATCTCGAGGACCTCCTAAAATCATGAAATAAGTAGTATTTACACACATTTTCATAGTATTTAGACGACTTTTACCCCAAGGTGCCTGACCTACCAAACCCACCCCACTGGGCTCACTCCGGGCTAGCCCCACCATACAGGCCTCACCCCCTGGATTTCTCTTATCTCGGGGACTCCCAAAAATCATGAATTATGTAGAATTTACACATATTTTCGTATATTTACACGACTTACCCCAAGGGGCTTGACCCCCAGGGACCCCACCCCAGGTCACCCCACGGGCCTCTGCCTTCAACCCCCCGGGCCTCACCTCTTGGATTTCACGTATCTCGAGGACCCCCCAAAATCATGAATCATGTGGAATTAACACACATTTTCGTAGTATTTACATGACTTTGACCCCCCTCAAAAAAAGTGATGGTGGTGCCGCACTGTCCGGGCTGACCTTCTTTCCCCCCTTCCCAAACGCCTTAGCTCGTAAATGACCGCTCTTGACCGGAAGTGACCTCATCAAAGATGACCACCGGAAGTAACTTAACCAGTGACATCTTAGGTCTGCCCCCTAACGTCTTAGCTCAGCTTCTTTCCAAGATGACTGCCCCCTCTTGACATCTTAGACCCCCGCTTGTCTGCTTGACCACTACCGTACAGCCTATATTTGTGGCGAACTACGTAATATTTGTGCTAAATTATTTGTTTACGGCAGCGTCAAGAGTTGTAAATTAATTTTAGACCCTTTTCGATGTAGAAAATACAGTCGTTTGTTAGTTAGAAAATACATGGACAGTTTTTTTGGTAAAAATACATGGTTTGGCACTTCCAACTGTAGAACAAGGTGAAGACTGGAGCGTGTAACCTCTACTAAATTTCATATAAATTCTACGAAATTAGGATATTTCTTCATAAAAAACAATTTTTTTTTAAATTAAACTAGTTACCTCCTCATAAAACGCATGCATTTTGGAAGAAAGTACACTGTCATTTGTTTGGTAGAATTTACATAAATTTTGGTAGAAAAAACATAGACAGTAGTTTGGTAGAAAATATATGATGGGGCACTATTCCAACTGTTGAACAGGGTGAAGATTAAAGGATGTAACCTCTACTAAATTTCATGTAAATTCTACGAAATAAGGATAATTATTTACATAAATTTTTTTTTAAATCAAACTAGTTACCTCGTCATGAAACATGCATTTTGTTAGAAAATACATGATCTGACACTGTTCCAAATGTTGAACAAGGTGAAGGTTGGAGCAAGTAAACTACTAAATTTCATGTAAATTCTACGAAAAGAGGATAATTATTTATATAAAAAAACTTAGTAAATCAAACTAATTACCTCGCCATGAAACACGTGCATTTTGGTAGAAAATACACAGTCGTTTGTTTCGTAGAATATACATTGGTTTTTGTACTAAATACAGGGACAGTTGTTTGGTAGAAAATACCTGATTTGGCACTGTTCCAACTCTTAGACTAGGTGAAGGTCGTAGCATGTAAAATCTACTAAATATCATGAAATTCTACAAAAAGAAGATAATTATTTATATAAAAATCTTTTTTAAATCGCACTAATTACCTTGTCATGAAACACATGCATTACGGTAGAAAATACAGTCGTTTGTTTCGTAGAATACACATGAGTTTTGGTACTAAATACAGGGACAGTTGTTTGGTAGAAAATACATGATTTGGCACTGTTCAAACTCTTGGACGAGGTGAAAGTCGGAGCTTGTAAACTCTACTAAATTTCATGTAAATTTTACGAAATGAGGATTTTTATTTGTTTAAAAAACTTTTTTTAAATCAAACCAATTATCTCGTCATAAAACACATGCATTTTGGTAGGAAATAAACAGACTTTTGTTTGGTAGAATTTACCTGGATTTTGGTAGAAAATACATGGACAGCAGTTTGCTAGAAAATAGATGATTTGGCATTGTTCCATCTGTTAAAAAAGGTGAAGATTGCACACGATTTTACCCCGTGGGACCTGACCTCCCGGGGACCTCCATCCCCGGCCTGACCCCACTCCATGGGCCTCACCCCCCCCCCACCCCCCCGTGCCCGACACCCGGATTTCACGTATCTCGAGGACCCCAAAAATCATGAATTATGTAGAATTTACACACATTTTGTAGTATTACATGACTTTGACTCAAAAAACGTGATGGTGGTGCTATACCGCTTGGGCTGACCCTCACTCCCCCCTCCCCTAACTTCTTAGCTCGTAGATGATCGCCCTTGACCGGAAGTGACCTCATCCAAGATGACCACCGGAAGTGACTTAACCCCTGTCATCTCAGCTTCACCCCCTAACATCTTAATTCCCCTCTTACCAAGATGGCCACCCTCTTATGTTATCTTACCCTCACCCCCTCCCCCTCCTTTATTCAACAAGACAGCACCTTAGAGGGACAGGTCACGTGACCTTGATGACGTTACTTCCGGTCACGTGATTCAAGATGGTTGTCTCCATATGAGCGTCGCCATCTCGGATGACGTAATAGACGAGATCCTTAAATTTATACTTTGCTACCTTCGTTGATTTCTTACAGGGACTAGTACTGCTTTCATCCTCGGACAGAGGGAGGACAGCCTAAATGGTGGCACTTCTGGTTTCTATGACATCACCTAAAGTTTCTAGTTTCAATTTAGTCAAGAAAATACAGAGATTTGTTTGGTAGAATTGCATGATTTGGCAGTGATCCAACTGCTGGACAAGGTGAAGATCGGAGCATGTATATTCTACTAAATTTCATGTAAATCCGACAAAATGAAAATGATTTTTTGCATTAAAAAAATATTTTTAAAATCCTTGTTCACCCAGGAATTATATTTCTCGTCACAACCTTTCCACTTCATGAGAAATCTTCCATCTTTATCCTTTTTTACAAATTTTTCAACCAGGAATAAATCCGGAACGTGAGTAGGGAAAAATAGTATTTTGATGAACATACGGGCTTAGAGTGAACACCCCCACCAAGGTCAAAGTCACAGGTCGAAGTCACGAAGGTCAAAGTCACAGGTCGAAGTCACGAAGGTCAAGGTCAAACCGGAGCAGTCAAACTAAACCGGGGAAAGGTCGTGGGGCATCAACCAACTCGTACACACCCTCTTAAACCCAAACCATGTAAATTCTACCCCCTCAGACCATGTGAATTCTACTAAATTCCATGTAAAATCTACTTTCAAGGTAATTCAGGCTGAGATGTGTAAATTCTACCAAAATTCATGTAAAGTTTACGTGTTTCAGCAGTTTATAAAACACGTGGCACTTAACCCAAAACTCATCCTGTGGACACCTCCCCTCCACCAATCATTAGGTGCGTAAATTCTACCTATTTTCATGTATATTCTATGTGATGAGGGAGATTAAAAAATCTAGGCAAAAGTGATGTCATTTACCCTTTCATGCCCGGAAGTGATGTCATTATCCCACATGGGCACTCCCCACCCTATTGTAGACCCAACTCTGAATCACTGGTAGCGACGTCAACCCATCTTTTTGAACGTCCATCCTAGCACCGCCCATGGTAAGTCGTGCCCTCAGGGGTAAATTCATCAAAATATCGCATAAATTGTATGTGCCCCTTCAACGCGTCGATAGAGCACCAACACACACGACAATCATTAATTCTACCAAATTCCATGTAAAATATACCTTCACCCACGGGAACTTCCTCTCTGGACCTCACCCCAAAGCTTAATCCCACTCAACATTACGTGATCTTATACCCCCTACTTCAACCCAAACCACGTAAATTCTACCCTCTCAGATCATGTAAATTCTACCAAATTCTACGTAAAATCTAAGTTCCACAGGGAACTACGGACTTCAAGCCGCAGAATCAACCCCTTCCTCAAAGGGACGTCCACAAAATTTGCCCCTCCTCCAAACCATGAAAATTCTACCAAAATGCGTGTAAAATCTTCAAAAATTCGTGTATATATTCTGCATGATGTGTGATTAAGAAAGATCACCGTTGCAGAATCTCATCCTAACCCCTTTACCACTTCCCCTCGCACATTTCTGCCCACACATCACCCCATCGTTGCTTGTGAGGTGTGTAAATTCTACGTGATTCAGGCTGAGATGTGCTAGTTCTACTAAAATTCATGTAAGCAGACCATGGACTTCATGCCTCAGAACTATCCCCTTCCACAAGGTGACTTCCACAAAATTTGACTTTCCTCGAAACCATGAAAATTCTACCAAAACTGATACAAAATCTGCGAAAATTCGTATATATTCTACGTGATGTGTAATTAAAAAAGATCACCGTTGCACACTCTCATCCTAACCCCTTTATCCCTTCCCCTTGCACGATTCAGCCCATTCAACGTCACCCCTTCGCTGCTTGTGAGGTGGTAAATTCTATTAAATTTCACATAAATTCAACATGTTCAACAATAAAAAACAAGTGATCCCCAGATCCAAGTCACTTGTCAAGGTCGCAGGTCAAGGTCACGGGTCAAAGTTACCAAGGTCAAGGTTGTCAAGGTCAAACTTGGTCACTTGGATCAAACCGAGTCATGGTCATGGGTCATACGCAACTTACTCACACACCCCAATTTTCAACCCAAACCATATAAATTTTACCCCTTCAGACCATGTAAATTCTACCAAATACCATGTAATATCTACTTAGGGACATACAACCTAAGGGTACCTACAAAATATGAATGATTAACATCTTACGATAGTTTTAAAGCTGTTTAGATGTTTCCACCACGATCTAGGATCATTTATCATCCTGAAAGAACGTGCAGGAAACATTGAAACGTGAATGGGGAACGCGGTGAGAACATCCAAACGTAAACGTGGAATGTATCAAAACGTTTTTATAGATGTTTATATGTTCCCATCAAGTTCTACGTTAGTTTTAATGTACGTTACACGTTGTATTTAACCATCGGGTCGTGGGTTAGTACGATGGTGCTGCTTCCGAACAGACGATGTTGGGGTAAAGAAGACACACGTAATTTATGTGAAATTTTGATGAATTTACCCTGCAGTGATTAACTTCCCACGGGCGAAGCAAATTGATGTTGGGGGATCAGCTTTTGAGGGGAAGGTGCTGTGGGTGGGAGTAGATTTTACATGGAGTTTGGTTGAATTGACATGTCTGAGGGAGTAGAATTAACGATTGTGACACTCTATCGACAAGTTAAAGGGTCAAACGCAATTTATGTGAAATTTTGATGAATTTACCCCTGAAGGCACAACTTCCCACGAGTGGAGCGAAATTGTGTATTCATATACTTCTAGTAATTTGGGGTAGGGCTGTGTAATAGAGTGGAGGTAATGACAACACTTGCGGTCATGAAACGGTTATGACATCAGTTTTTCCTACGTTTTTAAATCACCCTCATCACGTAGAATTTACACACCTCACGATTGATGGAGGGGAGGTGTTCTCGGGATGAGGTTCAGGGTAAGGGTATCACATTTTTTTAAATTGCTGAATCAGGTAGAATTTACACGAAATTTAGTAGAATTTACACATCCCAGCCTGAAAACATAGAATTTACGTGAAATTTGGTAAAATTTACGCACCTCACGAGCAGTGAGGGGGTGATGTTGAATGAGCAGAATCATGCGAGGGGAAAAGGTAAAGGGGTAAGGGTGAGATTAATCGTAGATCACGTAGAATATACACGATTTTTGGTTGAATTTTCATGGTATGGAGGAAGCTCAAATTTTGTGGACGTCACTTTGTGGAAGGGGGTGGTCCCGCAGCGTGAAATCCAGAGTTCCCTGTGGAATGTACATTTTACATAGAATTTGATAGAATCTACATGGTCCATGGTCAAACGAGGTTGAATTTATGTGGTTTGGGTTGAAGGGGATGGATCACGTGATGTTGAGGCTTTTGGGGTGAGGTCCAGGGGGGGGGGGCATGGGTGAAAGTAGATTTTACATAGAATTTGATCGACTTTACATGGTCTGAAGGGATAGAATTTACATGGTTCGGGTTGAGGATGGTTGGGTGTGTTAGTGACTTGGTGATGCACCTTGACCTTGACCCGGTTTAGACCAAATGAGCTGGTTTGACCTTGGTGACCTTGACTTTGGTTACGACGAGAAATATAATTTCTGGACGAACAACGAAACTAGTTTGATTATAAACAATTGTCCTCATTTTGTAGAATGTACATGAAATTTAGTAAAGTTTACATGGTCCAATCTTCATCTTGTTGAACAGTTGAAACAGTGCCAAATCATCTAATTTCTATCAAAATACTGTCCATGTATTTTCTGCCAAAATCTATCTAAATTCTACCAAACAACAATTCTACTGTGTATTTTCTACAAAAATGAATGTTTCATGATGAGGTAATTAGTTTGATTTAAAAAAGTTTTTTTTATAAAAAATTATCCTCATTTCTTATAATTTACATGAAATTTGGTAGAGTTTACATGCTCCGACCTTAACCAAACAACAGTCCCTGTATTTTTTTTATCAAAATTCATGTAAATTCTACGAAACAAACGGCTGTGTATTTTCTACCAAAATGTGTGTGTTTCATAAAGAGGTAACTAGTTTAATAAAAATAAAAATTTTATTTATATAATTATCTTTATTTTGTAGAATTCTCATGAAATTTAGTAGAGTTTTCATACTCTGACCTCAACTTGTTCAACAGTTGGTACAGTGCCAAATTATGTGTTTTCTACCAAAAAAACAGTCCCTGTATTTTCTACCAAAATTAGTGTTTCATGACGATGTAACTAGTTTGATTTTTAAAAAACTTTTTTTTAAATTTCTACCAAAGAACTGTCCCTGTATTTATTACCAAAATCCATGTAAATTCTACCAAACAAACGAGTGTTTATTTTCTAACAAAATGCACGTGTTTCATGTCAAGGTAACTAGTTTGATTTAAAAAAAAACTTTTTTTATGTAATTAATTATCCTCATTTCGTAAAATTTAAATAAAATTTAGTAGAGGTTACATGCTTCAATCTTCACCCTATTAAACAGTTGGAAGTGCCAAATCATGTATTTTCTATGGAATTTGGTAGAATTCACATGGTTTGAAGGGGTAGAATTTAAATGGTTTGGGTTTAAGAGGGTGTGTATGAGTTGGCTGATGCCCCACGACCTTGCCCCGGTTTAGTTTGACTGCTCCGGTTTGACCTTGACCTTGGTGACTTTGACCTTGGTGGGGGTGTTCACTCTAAGCCCGTATGTCCATCAAAATACTATTTTTCCCTACTCACGTTCCGGATTTATTCCTGGTTGAAAAATTTGTAAAAAAGGATAAAGATGGAAGATTTCTCATGAAGTGGAAAGGTTGTGACGAGAAATATAATTCCTGGGTGAACAAGGATTTAAAAAATATTTTTTTAATGCAAAAAATCATTTTCATTTTGTCGGATTTGCATGAAATTTAGTAGAATATACATGCTCCGATCTTCACCTTGTCCAGCAGTTGGATCACTGCCAAATCATGCATTTCTACCAAACAAATCTCTGTATTTTCTTGACTAAATTGAAACTAGAAACTTGAGGTGATGTCATAGAAACCAGAAGTGCCACCATTTAGGCTGTCCTCCCTCTGTCCGAGGATGAAAGCAGTACTAGTCCCTGTAAGAAAACAACGAAGGTAGCAAAGTATAAATTTAAGGATCTCGTCTATTACGTCATCCGAGATGGCGACGCTCATATGGACACAACCATCTTGATCCACGTGACCTGAAGTAACGTCATCAAGGTCACGTGACCTGTCTCTCTAAGGTGTTGTCTTGTTTAATAAAGGAGGGGGAGGGGGTGAGGGTAAGACAACATAAGAGGGTGGCCATCTTGGTAAGAGGGGAATTAAGATGTTAGGGGGTGGAGCTAAGATGTCAGGGGTTAAGTTACTTCCGGTGGTCATCTTGGATGAGGTCAATTCCGGTCAAGGGCGATCATCTACGAGCTAAGAAGTTAGGGGAGGGGGGAGTGAGGGTCAGCCCAAGCGGTATAGCACCACCATCACGTATTTTGAGTCAAAGTCATGTAATACTACAAAATGTGTGTAAATTCTACATAATTCATGATTTTTGGGGTCCTCGAGATACGTGAAATACGGGGGTCGGGCACGGGGGGTGAGGCCCATGAGTGGGGGTCAGGTCGGGGAGGGAGGTCCCCGGGAGGTCAGGTCCCACAGGGTAAAATCGTGTGCAATCTTCACCTTTTTCAACAGATTGAACAATGCCAAATCATCTATTTTCTAGCAAACTGCTGTCCATGTATTTTCCACCAAAATCCAGGTAAATTCTACCAAACAAAAGACTCTTTATTTTCTACCAAAATGCGTGTGTTTTATGACGAGATAATTAGTTTGATTTAAAAAAAGTTTTTTAAACAAATAAAAATCCTCATTTCGTAAAATTTACATGAAATTTAGTAGAGTTTACAAGCTCCGACTTTCACCTCTTCCAAGAGTTTGAACAGTGCTAAATCATGTATTTTCTACCAGACAACTGTCCCTGTATTTACTACCAAAACTCATGTGTATTCTACGAAACAAACGACTGTGTATTTTCTACCATAATGCATGTGTTTCATGACAAGGTAATTAGTGTGATTTAAAAAAGATTTTTATATAAATAATTATTTTCTTTTCGTAGAATTTACATGAAATTTAGTAGATTTTACATGCTATGACCTTCACCTAGTCTAAGAGTTGGAACAGTGCCAAATCAGGTATTTTCTACCAAACAACTGTCCCTGTATTTAGTACCAAAACTCATGTATATTCTACGAAACAAACGACTGTGTATTTTCTACCAAAATGCATGTGTTTCATGGCGAGGTAATTAGTTTGATTTACTACGTTTTTTTATATAAATAATTATCCTCTTTTCGTAGAATTTACATGAAATTTAGTAGTTTACTTGCTCCAACCTTCACCTTGTTCAACAGTTGGAACAGTGTCAGATCATGTCTTTTCTACCAAAGAACTGAACATGTATTTTCTGCCAAAAGCCATGCAAATTCTACCAAACAAACGAGTGTATATTTTCTAACAAAATGTATGTGTTTCATGACGAGGTAACTAGTATGATTTTAAAAAAAAAATTTATGTAAATTATTATCCTTATTTCGTAGAATTTACATGAAATTGAGGTTACATCCGTCAATCTTCACCCTGTTCAACAGTTGGAATAGTGCCCCATCATATATTTTCTACCGAACTACTGTCTGTGTTTTCTACCAAAATTTATGTAAATTCTACCAAACAAATGAAAGTGTATTTTCTTCCAAATTGCATGTGTTTTATGAGGAGGTAACTAGTTTAATTTAAAAAAAAATTGTTTTTTATGAAGAAATATCCTAATTTCGTAGAATTTATATGAAATTTAGTAGAGGTTACACGCTCCAGTCTTCACCTTGTTCTACAGTTGGAACAGTGCCAAACCATGTAATTTTTACCAAAAAAAACTGTCCATGTATTTTCTAACTAACAAACGACTGTGTATTTTCTACATCGAAAAGGGTCTAAAATTAATTTACAACTCTCGACGCTGCCATAAACAAATAATTTAGCACAAATATTACGTAGTTCGCCCCCAAGATAGGCTGTGCGGTAGTGGTCGAGCAGACAAGCGGGGGTCTAAGATGTCAAGAGGGGGCAGTCATCTTGGAAAGAAGCTGAGCTAAGACGTTAGGGGGCAGACCTAAGATGTCACTGGTTAAGTTACTTCCGGTGGTCATCTTTGATGAGGTCACTTCCGGTAAAGGGCGGTCATTTACGAGCTAAGACGTTCGGGGAGGGGGGAAAAGGTCAGCCCGGACAGTGCGGCACCACCATCACTTTTTTTGAGGGGGGTAAAAGTCATGTAAATACTACGAAAATGTGTGTATATTCCACATAATTCATGATTTTTGGGGGTCCTCGAGATACGTGTTATCCAAGAGGTGAGACCCGGGGGGTTGGGGTGAGGTCCCCGGGGGTCAAGCCCCTTGGGGTAAAAGTCGTGTAAATATACGAAAATGTGTGTAAATTCTACATAATTCATGATTTTTGGGATTCTTCGAGATACGAGAAATCCAGGGTGTGAGGCCTGTGTGGTGGGGCTGGCCCGGGGTGAGCCCAGTGGGGTGGGTTTGGTGGGTCAGGCCCCTTGGGGTAAAAGTCGTCTAAATACTATGAAAATGTGTGTAAATACTACATATTTCATGAATTTTGGAGGTCCTCGAGATAAGTGAAATTTAGGGGGGGGGGGGGGCGGGGGCGGGAGGAGGTTTGGGTTCGGGGGGGTGTCCCCCGGGAGGGGCGGTCCGGGGGGGTAGGCTCCTTGGGGTAAAAGTCGTGTAATACTACGAAAATGAGTATAAATACTACGTAATTGATCGTTGAGAGGTCATCTTGGATGAGGTCACTTCTAGTCAAGGGTGGTCATCTACGATCTAAAACGTTAGGGGGGGGGGGAGCCCGGGTGGTGCGGCACCACCATCACGTTTTTTGAAGGGGTAAAAGTCGTGTAAATACTGAAAAAAATGTGTGCAAATTCTACATAATTCATGATTTTTGGGGTCCTTAAGATACGAGAAATCCGGGGAGTCAGTTCAGGTGGGTGAGGCCGTGGGGTGGGTGTCAGGCCAGCGTGGGGGGGGGGGCGTGAGGTCCGCAGGATGGGGGTGGCCCAGGGGGTTAAGGCTCTGGAGTAAATGTCGTATAAATTCTTCATAATTCATGATTTTTGGCGGTCCTCAAGATACGTGAAATCCGGGGGGGGGGGGGTCGAGCCAGGGGGTGATCAAGGGCGGTCATCTTGGAAAGAGGGATAGCTAAGACGTTAGGGGTGGAGCTTAGACGTTAGGGGGGAGCTAAGACGTTAGGGGGTGTAAACAAAATGGTGGCACCCAGTGGGGATAGCCAACATGGAAAACAAAATTGCTGTGCACAGTGGGAGTGACCATCTTGGAAAACAAAATGGTGGTGGCCATCTTGGAAAACAAAATGGCGGCACCCAATGGGGGTGGCCATCTTGGAAAACAAAATGGCGGCGCCCAGTCGGAGCTGCCATCTTGGAAAACAAAATGGTGGCACCCAGTGGGGGCGGCTATCTTGGATTTTGTCTGCGTCTGAGTCTGTCAAAAGGCCTTTTCTCCCTACTCACGGAACCTCCTCGGTCAACCCACCACGCTGCTGACTTGTGTCCTACGAAATGAAGGCTTCCTGCTCGGCAAGGGTGATCCCCTCGTCCTCGACAAAGAACCCCACCACCTCGTCCGGGCCGTGAGAACAGCTTGTTTTGTCCGCTAGATGATGGAGCTACAAACCCGAACAACTTTGTAACTTATTCGGAATGTGAATTCCTAGGCAGGGAGGTGATGATGGATTTCGGCACTGCTCTAACAATCCCCCCAAAAAGCTAACGTCCCAACTTTCTTCCTCTACGTAAACGACAAGTGTGTTCGTCTGAGTCTACGTGCTGCTTCACAAGCCGATGTCTTCAACACTGCGGTCAACACTCTGTGTGAGAAATTATCTGCGGACGCAAGCCCTGAAGAGATACGCTACCTTTCATCCCTAATCACGCAACTCTTCCAAAAAGCAAGTTTCGTCACTAATCACTCCATCAACTGGGCAACCAGAGCCCTTTTTAACAACTCTCTCCTCTTCCGGGAGATTGCTCTTTCGTTCGCCAACAACTTAAATATTTCAACGAAACACCGGCTCCGCAACCAGCCCATCCATGAATCGGACACCCTTTACCGAGGTCTCATCCCGACGCTCGCCCCACATCTTGACATCGCTAGGAAACCCAAGCCACAAAAATACATTTCTTCTGCAAACCGTTCATTTCGGAAGAACAAGTAATCCAATTCTCGACCTCCGTCAGACGACTGGAACAAACCACCGGGCTCCGCACAGTCATCCCGCCCAAACGATTCCCACTTTCAGCCGAGGAACTCGCAGCCTTTTCAGACGGACCAGCCTCGCTCTCGTTCCAGACAACGCAACCAGCAGAAGCGAGCCGCAACTCCCGATCGACAAAGCCGCCACTTGAAAGTCAAAAGTCAAAAAGTCAAAAGTGGGTTTATTTCATGGTTTCAAATACAAGAGAGCAAAAAAAACAGGAGAAGACCAAGGTCTTATATACCCAAAACATCGAATTAAACACTAGAAAAGGGGTTGGGGGTGGGGGAGGAATCACGAAATACAAAAACCAAAAGACAAGACAAAACAACACGGGCCAACAAACAGAGCAAACAAGACAAACGGGTAGGGGCACAAACTT
>JAHWFP010137430.1:0-21305 GCA_023313725.1 Lithobius niger | reverse complement strand
GGTCAATCTTCAAATGTAGTTTCAATGGTCTTCAAGGAAGAAAGTCCGGATTTGGGCTTCCCCAAGAGTCTTGTATTTTGACAGGCTATTAAATGTCGAAGAGTTTGTGGAAATCGGACCATTATTGCGAAAACGGCCAGATATGCCTCGGCGAGGCATTTGGGTGCTTCGAGAAAAAAAATTTCATTTTTGAAAAACAGGCGTTTTTTGGTGGCGCTCGTTTACAAGCCACAGTTGGTTGCGGCACACACCTCACTTCAGTGTAAGAGAAACTTACACGAAAACTAGTTAGACTGATTTCCAAGTTTACATGTACACAAGTTACTTAGGTTAGGCTAAGTTTTACACAATCTTTGTAGAAAATTTTTTTTGAGGGAAAAAAAACTACACTAAGTTTAGTTACCATGTTGAGTCCAACCAAGGATTTACTTACTCACATAATGACACAATTACTGTTTTAAAATTTTAGGTTAGAATTTTAACCTATGTTTTACTGAAACACCTATTTAGTTTAAAGAGCCCTAATGTTATAACAAATTTTAGTTTAACATTTCTACCCTTGACTACAAAAGATTCAGCAAAACAAAAGATTCAGCAAAACATCGGGTCTTATTTTTTTTGAAGGATACAAAAAAATTGCAGTTAAATGCGTGGCTTTACACAAAACTATTGTTGTGTTAAAAGGTTGGCAACTTAATGTCTCCCAACTCTGGAAAAAGTATTGAAATCACTCTTCAAAGATCAGCTAACTTTAGGGCTAACTTTCGTTTTAACTGACACACTTTTTAGCACAGTGTTGTCATTTGATTTAACCTTTCTAAGTATTTTTTTAGGAGGCTTAAGGGGGCACCTACCCTAAAAATATTACTCAAAAAAACTTTCTTTTTTAGGTTAGTTTGGTGCAGTAACATGTATTCTACATGGTACAACACTTTTTTTTAATTAACCGAGACCTTTTATAGCTAAAAACATATTTGTTTTGGTTTGTTTAGCTTTACATGTTCAAACTTGATTTTCTCGGAACGTGGATATCTCTACCGGTCAATCACTAAAATCATAACTTTACGTAGAATTGAGATAATGACTTGAAATTTTTTACACCAGTTCCCAGGTGTGGTGACTGTAAAGTGAACCAAAATCATACTTTTACAGACTTCCGGTGTAGTTTGAAAAAAATCCCAAAATTTAGGCGATATAATTTTATAATATACGCAAATTCTGATTATATTATAAAATATAAAAAATTGTGGTATCAAAATTATTTTGGTTCACATGATAGCCCTATGTATACAGATGATTTAGAGTCCAATCTTGTTCATGTGCAACAATTTTTGCGGACGTTATCAAAGTAGCAGTATAACAGTGTAATAAAATATATCAAAAATGTACCGGTACAGTACTCCCACAAAAATAAACTAACTTAAAATTTATCCTAGACTCGTATTTCAGCACACTTTAAGCCTAAAAAAAATTTATGACTAGGGGAATTACGCTAAAAGAAAAAAAATTCCAAAGTTAGGCCTCAGTTTAGGGTAGGTGCCCCCTTAATACAAGTTGGTTCTTCAAAAGAACGATTGCGGATTTTAACCCATTCATTAAAATTACGCACTGATTTATTTGTCTGGTCCGAACCGACTGGCTCATTATGACCGCTGCGAGAAGTATTAACTTATCGCCTTCCTGAGAAGTGTATGTTTTGACTGCCCTGCAAAAGCTGTTTGGCTGGCTATCGGGTTTCACGTTACAAGAGATAATATCGCTCTTGGCGTCATGCATAGTTGCATCTGTTAATTGGTTTGGCTCGCTTGCCTTGCACTCGGCTTTAAACAGTTTTGTCAACACTGGAAAATCGTTTACAAGTTGGGGAAAGCTGTGGATTGCAGCGTGTAATTTAGTGGGCTGAACTACGGCACAAGTTTCGTTAGGGGGCGGGACGTTTACTATGTTTTCATTAGCCTGGCGCATGACATCTATTTTAGATGGGCGTTTACGCCTAGAACTATTGGGAAAACAGAACTAGTAACCTCGAATACACAGGCTACAACTCGCAACTTTAAACCCTGATTTAATTTTAAAATTAAATTAACCTGTTGTAACTCAATCACACTATCACCTCAAAACAGTTTGGCAAAACATTGTTTGTTTTAATGTAGGCCAGTTTTAGGCGATTTTACGACTAATGAGATTAATACTGCTCGCACTGTCACGTAGGCAAAGAACTTTATTTTTACCAACTCTGGCTGTAAAGGTGCTTCCTTTTAAAGTTTGCTGAGCGTTTTTGCTCAAGTTAAAACAGGCATTAGCTGTTTCAGTCTATACTCTATTAAGTTGTGGACATCGGTTACGTAGGTGCGTGCTAGAATTACATTTGTAACAATACCTCGTTACCCCATTGTTAGAATTAACATTATTGCTCTTAGCTGGGCTATTTTGAGCATCAGCAGTTTTAGCGTCAGTGCTATTTATACTGCTGTCGTCACCCGGAGTCCCAAGGTTAGCTCCGACTTGGCTTCTGTTGCCTCGTTTGGCGTTGTTACTAGCTTTAAAAACTTGGCTGGTTGGCTGTGCATGTGTTTGCAACTTGCCTTTTTTCTGTGGCTCTTCAACAGAAATCTGCTTGGACCGTGTCATCCATTGGTCTGCTAATTTGGCCGCTTCTTCTAGCGTACCTAGCTTAGTTTGGTCGGGTAACCACTTACGAAGGCCTACCGGACAACTCTTCATAAATTGCTCCATTAAAATTAAATTAGCAAGATTGTCGTAATTTGAATTAACAGCAGCAAGAGACACCCATCGGTTGAGCATGGTTTGGAGTTCAATAGCATAATCATGATATTCTACATCGGAATCTTTTTCAAGTGCCCTAAATTGCATTTGAACACTTTGCTTCGTTTGAATGAAACGATCTAATAGTTTAACCTTGACTATGTCATAGTTATGCATGTCTGCAGTCGATAACTGCGAACAAACCTTAATGATAATTTCCCCCATTATTGGTTGTAAAGCTACCACCCATTCTTGCTTGGAAATTTTCTGTGTTTCCATATGTTACGGCGGATGCTACGACGGAGTAGGTGCTTGCAGCATCGCCGGCACCTAGTGTAACTGGGTCTTACTTTCAATCACTTGTAATTAACTTTTCGTACGTTTTGGGTTAAACAGCACAACTGCTACAGTCCCGGCGTAGGGAATGGAGCCTTGAAGTCCTAAACTTAAGACCTAACTAGTGATAAAAAAAAAGCGGGTATCGCTGCCACCAAGGTGGGAAAAAGCTAGCTAAGTTAAATTTGAAGAGAATTGTCTTAAATACTAACTTCCAGCAATCATCTCCAATAGCAAACAAACTGGCGTTTAAAACTCCTGGTTTTATTTTGAACAGACAATTTAAAAGGGTTACGCTTTACAAATTGGGCTTGCTATTTACAACTTAGTTTTTACTTTAAAAACATTTCATGAATTTTACTTTAACACGTGATTTTTTACTTTAACACGTGAATTTTTCGTACACGTGAACTGAGTTTAGTTCAAAACAATTTCAAATATTAACAATGATTTTAGGCAACGGGGATTTCGCGAAAGAGCCCTCTAAATTACAAACTTATTATAGTAGACCTGAACTTAGTTATGCTTCGAATGGTGCTCCCACAAGATCAAACCGTACCCACAGAATATCACGTTAGAAAAGGGATGTACACTCCATGAAGTACTGCGCTTCTGCAAATCTAACTGACCCGACGGCCTTTGTTTACATTAAGTTAAATTAATGAAACGGTGAATAAAAGCTGTTTTTTTAGGAAGGGACCGTGAACCCTTACGTTATGGCCATTAACGTCCTAAATGTCGATGGCTTAACGAACCTTGATTTACATTCAAAGCTAAAGGTTAGGTTAAAATTAAACTATAAATTTTGAATTAAGAGTCCAAAAGATAAACTTTCAATTTAAACTAAGTCATACGAACCAACTACCTTTCCCCTGCATGGCAACAATCGGACCGCGGCATCTCCACTCCCGACCGGCGTAGCTACCTCTAGCTTTGAGATTCCTGAGCTGTGCTAATGAGGGTCTCCTGAGGCTGGGTTATATACCTGCTGCCTGGCAGTCAAGGTAGCGGGAAAGGACAGACCTGTAGGAGATCGACCGGGGGGGGGTGGAGTGAGGTAGAGAAACCTTGGGAGAAGGGGAGACTTGACCAAAACCGGCCTGGCTGTCAATACCGGAAGTAGGCATGGCAGCGCGGACGGGCAGGGTAGCTTGGCTCTGTGAGTGGATGGGGAAGTGATGGGGAAGTATATTCCCCTCCAACAAGGTTGGAGGGGAATATAGGCAACAAGGAGAGCAAAGGCATTTGCCGACTTTAGTGACTTGAGAGGCCTTAGGAACTGAGTTTTGAACTCACAACGTGAATAGGCCTATAAATTAAAAACTACGATATTAGGTATCGCAACTATTGAAGGAAGGGGGGGAACGAAGTGTTAGCTCAGAATTGACTTTAGCTTTGGGAATAAACTGATATTTACAGGACATGATTTTAATTGAAGGAAAGCTAGTTTGTTTTGGTAGCTACGGTCGGAGTTTGGATGGAGTTGCTATAAAATAAACATGAAATAAACACTGGGTCCGTTAAAATAAACAAACATAAACGAAGTGCTCCGGTAGGGTTCATAGCAAGAAATTAAGTTTACTAAAGTGCATTTATGCACAAAATAAAAGATTAAATATACCAGCTTAGTTTAAAATTGTGCTATAACGCATTTAGGTTAGATTTTAGTTGTTTGCACGAGCAGACAAGTTAATTTTAAACAGACGGACATTTTTCATAAACAAAGTAAGTCGTCACTCGTTTTATAAATAAAAAATATCGTGTGTATTACATGTATGTGAGGTTAAGTACCATTAAATGGAAGCCACTCCTAAAACACAACTAAGCCAGTGTTTTTGGCTTTATGCCTGAAAGAATAAAATAAAAAATATACAATGTTTGGAAACCGGCGACCGGAAATTAAGTTCGCTACGGCACAGTTTCAGCGATTTTTCTTAGTGATGCCATTTATTCATGGAGATGAAATTTAAGGATGTTTTTGGGCAGAAAGTTAGAGGATGTGTTCTACTATTAAGAGCTGCAAGAATGGTCGATTTGAGGAGTTTTCCATGAAGATATGCCTATTTAAGTAGCGAGGATCTTTTGGCGCTGGTGTGCCAAATAAAAAAAAAGGTGTTCGTTGAAAAACGAAAATTTCTGCCCTCAGGTTTTTTGCTTGGCGGTGTTAAGGTGGCCTCACGACGAATGTCTAATACAAGACCACGTTTACACGTGGTACGCTCAAAAAGCTTTAAAAAAGAATTTATCTCGGACTTTGGATCCCATTTTGTGATTAGCCTAACTACATCTGCTATTTTTCCAGGCTTATCAAGTGGTCTCTGTTTATAGAGTTACTATCACTGGTATTATTTGCATCTGCTGTAGGAGCAGTTAAAAGAGCAAGTTCAATTTGCTTTTCAGGTAGGAGTAATGCCTGGGCTACTCTTTTTAATTCAAGCTCTTTAGCTTGTTTGTCAGACTCCTTAGCCTGCTGGCTAGTTTGGGAGCTTTGGTCTGCGAGCCAAATTTCATGAGCTCTAACCCTAGCTGCTTCAGCTATGTCTTGCGCCCTACGAGCGTCGCAACGTTGTGTTTCAACATCTCTAAGCCTTAATTCTTCAGCTTTAAGATCAGCTTCCCTTTCTTTTAAAAGAAGCTCACGTTTGGCTATTGTTGCCGTTTCCCGTTTGTCTATAGCGCTTGCTAATATGTCAGACAATTCCTCTAAAGTGAATTTATTCTCATTAAAGGCTATTTCTAGAATATCTTTAGTTTCATGACGTTTTTCAGAAACTGTGAGGCCTAGTGTATTACAGGCTTTCTTTAAATCTTTATTTTGAAGATTTTGAATCACATCGGCTAAAGTCGCCATTTTGTAAGTTACGTTATTTTCAACAAAAAAATCTTTTTAGTTGAAAATAAAAAATTAATTCACAGCCGTGAAAATAATTCCTCCTAGGTTAACTAGATCATGGATTTAATCACTTCTCTATCAACCAAAACCAGTTACATATACAATAGAAACACTATTTTTGAACCCCTAGCACTAGTGAATGAAATCCTAAAAAATAGGCTAACTACACAGGGCTTGGTAATCAAAAGGCATATCTCTATGTACACTTACCCAGCCCACTGGCTGTGCGATCGGCATAATCCAAAACTTCCCACCGTAGATTGGATGTTGAACTTATGAAACGTCCTTGGTTTTTGGGCACTTCACTTGAGAACGTTCTTTACATTTTCAAAAGAGGTTCACTGCACTGTGTCCCTGGTTGTATTGTCCAAAGGTTATAGGTGGAGTTCCATTTTCCCTCTGGGTTGGATCCTCAGCTCGTAGATGAATAAAACCTCTACTTCTGCCTTCTGCAGGCTTGCCTGTTGTTTCACGATGGTGAAGCGGCGGCTCCTGCCTTCTGTCACCGGCATCTGGCTGGACCAGGATCGGTTGTTTTGCCTAGATAGTGACTGCTAGGCCGACAACCGCTTCTTGCAACGTGTTTACGTGTTGCAGGCGTCTGGGATGCAGGTATGTTTACGAAACTGCCGACATCATCTTCTTAGAGATTAAAAAAAACTGGGTATGGTAGTATGGCATGGTAGGGCGATGATCCCACCCGCTGCCAACCAGTTTGTAGCAGTGCAGACTGGTTCCAAGGTGCTCTCAATCATGCACCGCCATCTGGTGTACTCTTCTAGCGGTTTTTATAGTAATTGGGTGGCCGTTTTTACTTAGGCGGAATACAAGCCTGCTCTCTACAGACCCGGAGTAGGGAACTCTGATGCCTGAGCTTGCTAACTATTTACTATATCTCCAATAATGGTTACTGCTGCCACCAGGTGGATTTAATAACGAATCCTGGTTCTAGGGCAGTTAATTGACTAGCGCTACAAACCTGCTATTAATCAACAAATAATAAAAACGTTGGCACTCTTGGTTTAATGACAAGTTATTATTTACAGTTTACATTACGTGAATGTTCAAAAATTGTTTACATGAAACTTATAAGTTTGACCTATAAGTTTGAGTGAACTTCAAAAATACAGTAGGCTATACATTAAAGCAGTCGAGTTTCAATAAAAATCAATAATATTAAACTCCCAAGATTTACATGAAATCGGCACTAATTTACTTTACAGTGAAAGCAATCGAATTTTGTATAGAATCAAAGTTTGTTTGTTCTACTAGAACTTTACATAAAAAGCAAGTATCCTGCAATACTTTTTAGTAATCCAACACCCCACTACCTGCAAGCTAACAGAGCTCCGTCACTGAAGTCGTAACTATTTCGTTGTTACTTACGTAGTTGGTGAAAACTAACTGTTGCCGTTTACAAGTTAGAGAAAAAATGTTTGTTTAAAACAGTAACCCTTCCGAGCCTAAGCGACAATATATCGTCGTTGCAATTCCGCTGCGAAAAACCCTAGACGACGCTATATCGTTCGCCCGCTTCACCACACTGTTAAAAAAAAATAATCTAATTGCGTACATCGGAGGTGTAATACCGATTGACTTGGGTATTTTGGAACGTATATTTTCGGTTAATTCCGATTAATATGATTTAATATCTTTTTATTACCTTAATCGATGTTATTGTATGCATCGTGGCCAAAATCTACGTGAAAATTGCGTTTGTTTGCTAAAAATAGCCCTTGGTTCAAACGATCGTATCTCCGGAACGACGCAACGTACAGCCGCCATCTTGGTCGCGTTCGAGAGAGGGGATTCCCAATTTTCCAGCCCGCAAAAAATGACGTCATCAACCCCCACGTCACTGCCTGTATTCCTCGAATCAAATGTGCCGTTTCAACGGACTTTGTTCAAACGCTTCGGCATCGGGAGCGCGGATTGGTTCGCTCGCGGCACGTGACTCTTCGGCTGTTCACAAGTGACGTCACGCTAAGCGAGTGGACGTCGCATCCATTGGCGCTAGCAGGAGTGCGTCGCATTGCGTGCAGCCGGTCGCAATGGCTGTCCTACGCGAGTTGGTAGTAGGCTTTCGACGATCGCGAATTTTGAAGGAATAAAGCAACTTTTAAACTATTTTTACGGTAATAAAATATAAAATATTGATTTCGGAAGTAATAACAGGCGTTGTGACGGAAGAATATCGAGTGGATGTTATCATTCCGAGTACTGTAAGTTGAAACTTTCGTTAGCGCTGTTTTCGTAGTCGAACTTCAGGATTTTTTTTAAATAATGAAAACGTAGGACGATGGTCCCAATTATATTTCTGGCCAATAATTTACAGTATAATTATTATATCTGCAAATTTTTATACTCCTAGACCGCATAGTCTTTTTTTACAATTTATTTTCGTGAGGCATGCAACTTCTTCATGGCAACCATGTTGCGGCCTTAGGCTTTTTCAGCAGGAAAATGAAAAATGGCGTTAGGCTCGAAAAGGTTAAAGCTTAAGAGTCCCGTGTATGCAAAGAGAAACTGCCTAAGGCCTAACTCTCTGCATATCGCGATCGTCGACCTGTCAATTTAAAAATTATAATCTAAAATTTTGAATGAAGTCCAAAATATTCAAGTTAAAGTTTAAACTAGCCTACTAAGTCCATAGTTTTTGCTACTACTATCTTTCTGCCCGGCAAGACAGTGAAGAGGTATCCCGATTCCCTGAACCGGCGTAGTGACTGGTGGCGATCGTCAGGTGAGCATGGCTATCGTATGCTAGCACTGTTTTGTTATATACCTGCGTGTAGGTCTTGCTGACATAGGCACGTGGACCCCAGAGGATGCGATTTTAGTATTGTGAGTGTTGTGACGTCATAGTGACGCGAGCGACGGGCAGTCGGCTGGAGGTTGGGCTTGTTGCTATGCAACGTGATTGACAGCTTACCGAAAGAGTCTGCGAGCAAGAGATGAAGTCTGCTGTGAATGGCTGAGAGCCTAAATTTTCGGAAATGCTGCATCCTGATAGGCGAAGGGATGTTCGGCAGGTACAGCAGCGCAAATGCATTGGCGGTAGTGAACTCGAATTCCCATGCTAAGTTTGAAACTGAAGGGACAAAGGTGTTTTGAAGCCTAACTGATTTTTCGTGGTTAGAAGTGATCGTTAATTACAAATGCGGTTAACAGAAGGAGATGTCACCATTATTGCCTTGGGATGCCAGCAGGGATTGTTGTAGAATGCATTATTTAAAAAAAATAATAGTAAATGTACAAGAATTACGTCGTTTGCCGGGAGGTAGATCGCGTGTTGCAAAAGGTGAGCGTTAAATGCCAATTTTATTTTAATGCAAGAATCAACTGTTAGTCACGGTATATAAAGTTTTATTATAAGTTTCCCCCACATTAATACTTTGAAGCAGTTAAGCTAAGTGGTCGAGATCTGTTTTGCTAACAATTGTAACCAGGCCTGAGCCACAACAAATAAAAGTAAACATCGTAAGCACGCAGCAGAAATGTTTCAAGACATGAATAAATAAAGCATACTATGTTGATGCTGTAAACGCGGTCTCGTATCAGACGCTTGTGCTGAGGACACCTCAACACCACCGAAGAAAAAACCTGAGGGCAGCATTCTTCCACACCAGAAGAACATCGTCTTTATGGCGATCTCACTTTAAAAATGTAAATATTGTATATCATTCCTTTAGGCATAAAGCCAAAACAATTCCAGCTTAGTTATGTTTTTGATGTTGAAAACGCACGATATTTTTTATTTGTAACAGATGACGACTTAGTTTATTCATGAAAAATGTCCGACGTTCAAACCAATTTAAAACTAACCTAACCTGCGGTATAGCCTATTAAAACTAGCTGGTACATTTAATCTTTTGATTTTTGCACTTAATGCATTTTGGTAAACTTAACTTCTTGCCATGAACCCTACCGGAGCTCAACCTTTTATGTTTGTATATTTTTACGGACCCAGTGTTTATTTCATGTCTATTTTTTTTAGCATCTCCATCCAAACTCTGACCGTAGCAAACCTCTAAAAACGAAAACAAACTAGCTTTCCTTCGATAACATCATGCTTTGTAAATAGCAGTTTCATTCCCACAGTCAAATATTTATTCTGTGCATTACACTTCGTTCCCCCCTCCTTCAATAGTTGCGATACGTAATATCGTAGTTTTATTTTTATAGGCCTAAAAATTCACGTTGTTATGAGTTCAAAACACACTTGCACTTCCAAAGCCAGGCCTCTAACGCTCCCAAGTCGGCAATTCCCTTTGTCAATGCAGCCTCCGCAATTCCCGTCCAACCAAAACACTGCATTCAATTCCCCATCCAATCAGAGCGCTCAGCTACCCTGGCCGTCCGCGCCGTCATGTCAACTTCCAGTAGTGACAGCTCGGCCGGTTTTGGTCAGTCTCTCCTCCTCCAAGTGTCCACCTCTATCCCCCCCCCCTCCGTCGGTCTCCTATAGGTCCGCGCTTTCCCTCTACCTGCCGGTCAGGCAGAGAGCATAAAAACCCAGACCCAGGAGAATTTCGTTAGCACAGCTCAGGATTCTCAAAGCTAGAGGTCGCTACGCCGGTCGGCAGTGGAGATGCCGCGGTCCGATTGTTGCCAGGCAAAGGTAGTTGGTTCGTATGTAACTTAGTTTAGATTGAAATTTTATCTTTTGGACTTACACGTCAAAATTTATAGTTTAATTTTAACTTAACCTCGTAGCTTTGAATGTAACTTTATGGTGCGTTAAGCCAAACGGCATGTCGGACATTAACGGCCATAACTTAAGGGTTCACGGTCCCTTACTAAAAACCAGCTTTATTTTTATCGTTTCTTTAAACGCAGTTTAATGTAAACAAAGAACGGTTTGATCTTCGTGGGTGTTCCATCGATTAAACGCTCGGATCGACTTTATATGTAGCTGAGGCTTCTATAATTTAATTAGTTGACTTATCAACAGCAACTCTGGGAGGTTTAATGCTTTGCTGTTACACTTAGAAAAACAACTGTAAAAAAAGGTCTATTATTATAAGTCAGCCGAGGCTGTCTGTATGTAATTTAGAGGGCTCTTTTGCGAAATCCCCGTTGCCTAAAATCACTGTTTCTATTTGAAATTGTTTATTTGAACTAAGTCAAGTTCTAGTGCCGAATTTAATGTAAATTCCCTCCGTGTCATTTATAACCTAAACTAGGTGTAAATTTACCAAATGTAAATGTAAAGTGCAAATGTTTTAATGTTTTAACATGTTTGACTAAATAAAAACCTGGAGTTGTAAACGTCTGACGGTTTATTCGTTCGTTGTTCGCTAGGAGTTGGAATTTAAGATAATTCTCTTCAAATTAACTTAGCTAGCCTAATTCCCACCTTGGTGGCAGCGTTACCACTTATTATTACTAGTTAGCCTACATTATTAGTACATCGTAGCTCCATTCTCTACTTCAGGACTGTAGCAGTTGTGCTGTTTTAACTAAAAAGTACTACAAGTCAAACTGTAAATCTCTCGTAATTCCGGATTGTTAGGTTTTACGAAGATTTCGGAGGTACGCAATAATAAATTCGTACCGGCCGGCGCTAATGCAATCGTTACTAACTACAGCACATAAAAGCAATAATGAGCAAAGTAAGGGAGTCCACACAAGATATCGGTCCGAAAGCTATTTAATTCGATTATTTAGGGTTAGGGTTATCCCACCGTTACTTCAAGTTAAACCTTCAATAACTAATGTTAAAGCACTCTAAATTAATTGGAGCTAAAGGCAATAAAATAAGGGGGCTCTTATAATAAGATGCGCCCTTTCCAAACACTAACCCGAACTTAGTCTCTAAAGGAGGGAAGCTCTTTTAAAATTCGGCTAAGTCCGAGATCATCGTTATTACTTAACTCTGAACAATGCTGTGGGGATTCCGGCTCCAAGGGCTCAGTGGCTGGTAGCAATTGATGTCCAAAAAGTCGAGGAGTGAGAGAGAAAAACTGCAGGACCCTGGGTTTTAAAGGGGGCCTGCATCCTGCTCTTTTGTGTAGCAGACGATGTGCGATTGGATGCTGAGGCTGAGGGAGGAGCTGATTGGTTTAGGAGCCGGACCACTGATGTTGACTGAGTATCTGGATGGGCCCACATGTGGCAGCAATTAAAGGTGCATGAGGCAGGGGCCAAGTGCACTGAGTGTCGTCTGCTAAGCTAAAGCTAATGTTATTCTGATAATAATAAATGGATGTTGTAAGGCCGTTGCAGTTAATAAGTTAATGTTATATCGATAAGAAGTATCGGTTGTGTATTGTTAGATACCGATACCGATTATTGATAACGATATTTTATCGGAAGGTGCTAATTCTTAAAATAATTACAACGCCCTTTCAAAAATAAGGTCGGCTACTCCTTGCTTGGGGTAACGATCTATCTCCTTAAAGTTTTAATTTTAATTTAGTACTTTGATTAACTTATTCCGGAATATGATTCTACTTGCTGGCGATTACTGGAGTAAACTTCCCACTAACATACGAGGAAAAACGTCTCAGGTTATGCTAAGAATCCCCTTAATTTTACAATCTTGAAGTTTTCCGTGAGTAAAAGACCTCGTATAGTAAACCTCAGATTTTCGAATACATATTCGGAATCCTATTTTTCTATTGGGGAGGAGTGATTGTTAAGTGGGCCTAGTTGTTGGTCGATGAACCTATGGGTTAGAATTTTCCAAGTTCTTTGAAGAGTTCTCATGCAAAACAAAAAAAAAAAAATTCTGGAATTTTTTTTCGAGGGGGGGGGGGTTGAGGGCTGATACTGTGTTATTTAGTACTTACTGTGATGGTACATACATGTCATTTCCATATACAACACTGTACAATGTTCGATTTCATAGTAATAATTCGATATTTCGAGTTTTTTTGACCTATGTGACAATATCGGTCAATAAAATTTCGACTCTGTTACAATTCTGTTTTCTTAACTAGGTGTTGTCTCTTAATTTTACCATGCGGCTCCTGTCTCTTAATTTTTTATTTCACTGGGAAAATCAGGAGTATTAGCTTAAGAACTTATTCAATAATTCCGTAGTGGGCCTAGCGATTTTGGGTCCACCTATCAAATTTGGAGTGTTGTGTTTTGTTTCACATTGTCCGTAGTACTTTCGCGAGTTTCACTGAACTGATTTCTGTGTTGTGGAGTCCTTGTTGCACTGAATTATTGAATCTGATGAATTGTTCGTGAGCTCATGATGAATGGAGTTAGTCCGTGTGAGGTGGGTACCTTTGAGAAGTGGGGTACCGTTAGGATTGGAGTACCCATTGATGAGTTGAAGTACCAATTATTGGTTGTCGTGCCGATATGCGGTAATCTTCCCGATGTGCGATAATCGTCCCGATGTGCGGTAATCCTCCCGATGTGCGGTATTCCTCCCCGATGTGCGGTATGCGTCCCGATGTGCGGTATTCCTCCCGATGTGCGGTATTCCTCCCGATGTGCTGTGTTCTTCCCAATGTGCTCTGCCTCCCGATGTGCGGTATGCATCCCGATGTGCGGTATGCCTCCCGATGTGCGGTATTCATCTTTTCTGTAACAAGGGAGAACAAAATCCTTGTGTAATCCGTTTAACGCATCAATTGCAATTCATGTCATTTTAACATAGGTCATTTTCTAATTATGGCAATCAAAATACGCTTATTGATTTAATTTATTTGGCGTTCCAACTTCACGCCCTTTCTGAAATAAACTTATTTTGCTGTTGTCCGATTGGAGGACGTAGCACAAGAATTTAAATTATACCAGCACCCTGTTGTTTCCTATGTCGAAACAACTTATTTTTGCTTGTTTGCTTACAGACTATTACTTTTGGTCAGTCTTAATCGGCTGTGAACGCCGTTTAGTGCAACCTATTGATGCGTTGCTCGAGATTCGGTTTCGCTTTGCCTTGGCGCAAAAGTGCTAGCGACGTTTGCGTGCGGCGCCATCCTGTGACGGGAAACCCAAGTATAGCTACTGATTGGTGGTTGCTTACTGGACTATCGTCGATGTTGGCGACGATGATCATTGTTTGGCTTTGATGGTTTTGTCGTTAATTGACATGCGTAGATCTAATTCGCTACCTTCAATGAATGGCATACCAGGCTAGTGCCCTACCCTTTTTGATGTTGCACATGTCACATCGAGGGGCTTCTCGCTGGGGCGGGTGGGAAAATTTTGTACTTCCAGCTTTTTCCGCAATTTTCAGTTGATGGAAAACAAAAATCTGACGAGAAAAGACCCAAGTACGCATTTGTAACGTTGCTTGCGGTTGTTCGGCAGTGTGTTTTAATTTTAGACTTTATTTGATCAACAATGTTAACTTCGCCGCTATTGTTATGTTTAGCGTTTCTAATTTGGAATGAAATAATCTCGAGAAACCAAATTGAATCTGTTGAGGAAAGAGGGGAATGATCGTTCATGATAGTCGTGAAATTTGAAAAGGTTGCATTTGACGGAGGAGGGAAAATTGTCTTGGTCCTCTGGAAATCATGGACGATCATTTTCCTTCTTATTTATACTTCAATTCCAATTTTAATTTTCGTATCGAACAATTACTGCTTAATTGATGCTGGTTATGTTGTACGTGAAAGGGATTGGGTGTGAGAAGAGGGAGGGGGAATCGGGGAATCGGAGATTTTTGGTATATTGATCTAACTCGGTCTCTGGGGGAGGGGGTGCACGTGTCTGATACGGCCGAATTATTAATCGTGCATCCTGCCGAATTTTACTACTGACTGCTGTCTATAGATAACTCTTAACATTCTCAACTGCGTCTATAGTTTTTCTCGGGGGAGGGGGAAGTAGTTTGTTGACCACATGCGTGTTTTAGGTGGCTTTATTTTTTCAGGTAATTTTTCTAACCAGGGTTAATCAATTAGATTTCTGCTTATTTGTAATCAGCTAGGTCATGCATGGTACGGTAACACCCACACAAAATCCACAATTGGTTGAAAACTTGGCTTGAATGGCGTGCAACTTGTGTTACTGAAGTTTGATGGGGGGGGGGGGAGTTCGCGACTTTTGATTTTCGTTCATGCGTCTTAAACATCATGCCAAGGGATCTCTAAATTAGCAACTCTATTTTGGTGCTGAAATAATTTCGGATAGTCGTAATTGTTTGGCAACTCGTATAAGATATACCAGGAAAATGAACACATCGGCTCCTGCATATTCCGATTTTATAAAACATTTTCAATTTCTTGCAAAACTCTTGGTTATATTTTTTTTTTCGTAGTCCAGTCAATTCTGATTTTTATTTTATTTCAGGATGATATGCTACTTAATTGTCAGGATTCCAGAAATAAAAGGTGATTAGAAGGTCGGAGTGGAGGATTGGGGGGGGGGGGGTTGAAGAGTTTGGGAATTTTGATGTCGTCTTGATTCGCCTAAAGCTTCGAGATTTCGTCTGGCGTGCCTTACGAATAAGTTTTATTGCTGCGTGACCAGGCTTTTGAAGCTAGTGAAACAGGATTGTGCCTACTGAAATTGTTTCTGGTTTTGTTTTCAAAATTTTAACTTACTAATTCAACAAAATTCTGGGTAGCCTACATGATTTTTAGGGACCATGCGTGGTTTGGTGATATAGGTGGGTGTGGCCGGAGCTCCTGAATGGCCTTAGCAAACTACCTCACTTGATTTTTTTTTGTCATGCTTGCGTTTGAAACGTGGAGCGTGACGGGGCTCCGTCTTTTTAGTACAATAGTAATATCTTACAAATGCCATCCGTACATAATTTTAGTATGTACGGCTACTTGAGCGTACCAAGGTTAATCGTACGTGGTTTTTAGGAATTATTTCTACGTTTCTGTATACGATTTTCGCTGGTATGTGGGGCTGAGTAGGTAAGTTCTTGTCCGCCATTTTCCGAGTTGGAATTTCGCATCGTGCTATTTCGTTTACGTGCTTACTGCACTTGAACTGAACCATCAAGGTTATTCTATTCACTGAAATCTTAATTAGTTACGTAAATCTTGATTTAACGCAATCCTTAAATGCTTAGACGTGAATGTCTTACGTTGATTTCTCGTAAATTTGAATGACCATCCGTTTACGTAGTGCTATGCCATGTGATAGCCTAACTGACATAACTTTAGATTTCTCGTCCTTACCCTAATTTACTTAAAATTATTACTTAATTTCCTTCAAGTGTGCGCAATTCCAACCCGTATAATCGTCGGAACTGAACACAACATAATTCGTAAAACCTAAATTGCTGATTGATCGTCGATTTAGAACTAACGTGCGTCGCTCGTCCGGCACACTTCGATCAAATTTATATGCTTTCTTTCCACCAAAATCTCGTGGAGAGCTTATACTTAATACCATTGTTTTACCAATAAATACATAAAATGATTCATGCTGATGCCTGAAGTAATTTTTATGGTAAGTTCGCAACGTGACACCTTCCTTTTATGAAGATACCTGCTAGGTTTGCAAAGCTCACCCACGTACTTCACATTTGAATTTTCTCCAGTGTCAACGGTAGGTCTGCAATTTTGTGACGCCCGTTTGCTGACACTGAAATTCTACGATTTATTTTCGATAAGATGAATTTACATGAATGCAATCGTTATTTATTCGTTATAGATGTTTTGCTTTTTACCAACGTAATAATGTCACTTAACACGTTTGTGTAGTGAGCCGTGCTAATCTTGCTTGACATTGCGAATTTGGTTTTAGCTACGAATTTTTCAGTTAAGGTACAAATTCGCTTGCTTATTACGATGTGCTACATAATTAAATAGTCTGAACGAACTCTTCGTTTGGTGAATTTCAATGTGAATTTGAACGCTTGGACACGCTATTCACATTTGTACGACATCTCTCCAGTACGAGAATGGGGGGGGGGGGCTACGAGAAAATCGGGTTAGCAACTCGTGATCCTGCACTAATGCTTAATTGAAATAACGCTTACAGCTTATTTCTGGGGTATTAATGCTGGAACGAGTCAGGTAATCGTGATTTGGGCGTAACTAACGCTTTTCTACCCATTCTTATTCCTTAAGTATTAACGTTTCTGTAACGTCGCAGACGTGCGAGGTTCAGGCCGCTTACGTTTTCATTTCCCTGCTCCGTCGGCTGGAGTGGGGCATGCAGGGGGTAAGCTTGACGAGGGGGCCCAAGCTGAGGGGTTAGTTTGTAGTGGAGGGGTAAGCTTTTGCTGTGGGTGCAAGAAGGGTGCGTCGATTTCTGCAGCGTGGTCTGATGGGTTGAGGTGTAGTTTGGAAATCAAATATCTGATCTCCTGTTCGGATTCGTTCAATCCTCCGTTTTGGATTTATCGAACGCATTTAACAGTTTTGTCTTCAGCCTGACTACTGTAACGTTGCTGTTGTAAATTTTTCTTGCTGGTTCAAAGATTAGGCTGCTGGGGATCCTGAATTCTACGCCAAAGTGGAGTAGGTGGGGTGACAACAACGTGGAGCTGTAGGGGGTAGAATTCAAGGCAAGGTAGGCTGCTCGTAGGTTGTCATCCCATGAGTGTTGATCGTCTGCTACTATCATCCTTAAAACTATTTGTACTGAGTTGTTGCAAATCTCTACGCCGCCTCCTGTCCGAGAAGCGTATGGGGGGGGGGGGGGTGTAGGTCAAATTTATTTGCCTTACGTTGAATAAGGTAATGTGAAAATCTAGCTTGGTGAAGTATTTTGGCGCCATTGAGGTTAGCTAGTGCCGCGCTGGTGGGGGGGGGGGGGGACTAAAACGCCCTCGGTAATGGCGGTGAGGCGTGTAAATCAACTACGACCCTATATCGTTCAGGCCTCCTTATGAGAAGACATGGACTGAGCCAAGATGATTTGCATACTTTGATTACCCCAATGCTGATTAGTTCTTCTAAATACTTGTCCACCATTTCTCGTTGATGGAAAGGCACCCTGTAAATCTTCGACCTTACTGGGGCTGATGATCCTGTTTCGATGTTTACTTCATAGTCCTGGTAAGTTTCAAAATCGAATTTTTTTTTTTTTTGCTGAGGCGTCCTGGTGTGTTTTGAGCATTTCCAAAAATTCCATACGTTCTTCTTCGTTTAAATCTGGTAAATTGAATTTAAACTTTGAATTAGTCCATTAAAATGGGCTTTCTTCGGTTGCTGTGTCCGCTGGTAGCTTTGGGTGGCTAGGTCCGGTTTGGGGATTACGTAATGTTGACTGGGCGGACCCGATGCTAGTGATTTCTATAGACTGTGCGCGCCCCTTTGTCTGAGTGGGCCTTGAAGGAGGAAGGAAGTCGGAACAGGTTCCGGGATTAGCTAGCGAAGTGGCTGATCTTTTGTCCGTGTCGTCCGTTGACTGTGCGCTTCCTATTGTTTGAGTTAAGCTTGAAGGGATGGGATTATCCTTGGTAAAGATCCTGTTCGTTGTGCTTTTCGTCATTATATTCTATCAGCCATTGTGTAGTGGCCCAAAATAGAATCTGCCTTTAGAAATTGATCCTCCCCGGATGTGTTAATTAGTCTAAATTTGAGGTCCCCTATTTCTAAAATTTGGTCTGAACAATTTAATTTAACCAACTCAGGTTGTTTTGATAAAAAAAAATCGTAACCCAACAAAATGTGGATTTTCCCAAAACTGCCATCGGTGCTGGTTTGTGGAAAATCCGCATTTGCTTATTTCAGCGCTTAACGTTTTTTCTGCTGTTATCCTTTTTCCACCGACACCTACTAAATTTACGGGAGCTACGGTTTCGGTCTCGTGACATTCAATTTGTTGATTTCGTAACAATTCTCGTGCAGTAGACGATTCGATCAGCGAAGACTCCTGCTCTGCTATCTAAAAGTTCTACTTTACTTAAATTGCCGAAATTAAAAATTAGATGGGGCCTTGGGTACGCAGATTTCGAGTTGTAGCCTATGCTGTCATTTCGAGCGTGAGTTGGTTCTTCTTTGTCGTTTGCTTCGTTCCTTGGGTCTAGTTCTAGAAGTAGGCCAGTAGTGTCAATAGCCGCCGCTAGATGGAGTTAATGTGGCGTTGGGTTGCTTGATAGCTCGGATTTTTCTCGTTGCTCCGTTTTCCTTTTTTTTTTCTCGTTTTTTTTTCGCTTTTCTTCTGAAATGACTTTGGGGTTTGATGTGCTGTCCCAATAAATAAGACAGATTGTTGGTGATGTTACAGATGGAATTAAAGGAGTGCGTAGCTTCCATTCTTGCTGGTTAGCCTACGCTTGGAAATCTTGATTGCTTGGCCGGAATGAATTAAATGTGGTAGAATCGATGCCATACTAAGAGTGTGACCATGACTAAATCTTGTTTACTTTATTTTAAAGTTCGGGGAAAATTTTCGCCAGATGAGCGTTTAAATCTTTAGCTGAAGCTACGTTTTGTCTGGAATTCTGCCTAAATGTGCCGCTAATCTTGAGTTTTCAAATTTTATGTGATAATGCCCATTTATGGTGCTACCGATGTAGATTTTTGCATTCGATTTTAACAAAATTCGGCTTTGATTAAGCTAATTCCTCATCTTTTTTTTTCTATAATCCTTGCTGAATTTGTAAAACGGATCGTTGCATAATTAAGTTGACGTGAGAGGGCGAATAGGTTAGCTTAGAGCCATTACTTAGATTAGTGAGGCAAATTGAATATTAATTTTCTAATAAAATTGCCAATTTCCTGAAATTCAAGAAAGGGAGAAATTTTTCTGGTTACGTCTAACTGCTGTACTAGGTGCGCGTCTGCCTCTTTATTTTGCTTATGCTGCTACGCTAGTATTTGAAATGATAATTTGGCGAAAGAAGGGGGAGGGGAGAAAGATTGGTAAATCTAGGCATAATGACGAATAAAAGTTGGAAAATAACTTTTCGGTTCGGACTAGTGATTGAAATTGAATGAGCTATTAATGCCATGTTTTGCTTATTTTGTTACTTTAATTGTGGGTTATAGATGTCCCAGAATGTAAAAAAAAAGTTTTGAAGTGTTTTTTTTTCAGTTTTTCTATACTTTTTTTTTTCGAAATTTGATGCCATCAAAATGTCTAGATGACATCGACTTATTCGTTGTAGACGGCCGATTTTCGTTAAGCCGTAATAAGAGGGGGGGGGATCCAATAATGGTTTTAAATTATCCGAATAATCGCTTATCGTAACTACGAAATTTTACCTGCATTAATTTGATAAAGAATAGCGTGTATGGCATTGATTTAACGTGTAAAAATAAACTCTGGGTCGAATAACCTGCCGGCTCAAAATCCCTGCTGCTTTTGAGCTGACGTCTTTTTTTTTTTTATTGAGCGTTAGTTTGTTGCTACTCAGATTGTGAGGCACGGGGCCGAATGTAGTTTGCGTTGCCTCCTTTATAGTTGTTGCTGTTGGAGCGCTGTCGATTGTAGGATGATAGATTTAGTTGAGTCGTCCCTCGTGTCTTGATTATTGTTCCTGGCTTGGTTTTCTCTTCCTTGGTTGTCGTAGCGCCCCTGTTTATTTCTCTTCGGAATTAGTTTCCCTTCCCTTTCCAGTCGTTTTGCATTTGCGGCTCGTACTGCTTCTAATTTGTTCTCCGCTGTCCGGCAATCTGTGCTTAAATGGTTTCTGCCATAGCAGGTGTAGCAATCACGTCGCTCCTTCCGTTCAGGTTGGAACGCATCTACTCTAGCTTCCTGTACTGCGCCTCGCATCTTCAGATTTCTGACTTCTCTGGTTTTTTTTCGATTTCTTGCAGCATTTTCGATAGATCGGCGGATGCTACATTTACTGTTCCGTCTGGGGCTGATGTTGCGAAGCTTGTACTGGTTGTAGGCTTAGGTGGTGGCTTCTTTTTCGGCTGTTGCTCTCCTTCCTCTGCATATTCGCTGATCTGTCTTTTCAGCGTGACGTGAAGCATTTCTTCCCAGCTCCTAGGCTTTTGATTAGCTAAGAACGTTTCTAGTTCTCTGGGCATGGCCGATTTAAAAGTGCATCTCATGGTTTCGTCTCGCATTCTCTTAAGTGTTGCTTCTAAAATGCTATCTTCTGGCTGAACCATCCAGATTTCAGCTGCCATGATTTCGAGACGATCGGCAAATGCTTCGATTGATTCCCCTTCATACATTTTTGCCCTTAAAAATTTAGCCCTACTAATTTCGGCTCCTCCGGCGCCGAATCTTTCAATTAAAGCTGATTTGAAGGTTGGCCATGATGTTTGTTTGGCAATCTCTAGGCTCGTTGCGACGAAACGAGCTGCTCTGTTGATCCATTTGTTGGTTGCTGCTGCTATCAGCTCGCAGTCCGGACTTGCGGGCGTGGGTTCGAATCCCACTTCTGACACCATTGTAAATCTCTCGTAATTCCTGATTGTTAGTGTAACGGCGGATGCTACGACGGAGTAGGTGCTTGTAGCATCGCCGC
>JAHWFP010137428.1:0-26997 GCA_023313725.1 Lithobius niger | reverse complement strand
TGAAGGTTCAGTTTCGTGATTCATATCAACTTCTTTTGGTGCGTTGGGGACCATGGGTGAAACACACTCTGCCTGAACCAATGAAGGACTGATTTCATCAATAACATAAACTTTCATTGGTAGGTTGTCTTCAAGGACCTCTATTGAAACACTGCAGTCAAGAATTTCCTTTGAAAGTATTCCAACATAGCTCTCCTTTGAAAGACAGTCGTCAGCTTCATGAACCTCTTCTGAAGGTTCAGTTTCGTGATTCATGTCAACTTCTTTTGGTGGGTTGGGGCCCATGGTTGAAACACTGTCTTCCTGAACCAATGAAGGACTGAGTTCATCAATAGCATAAACTCTCCTTAGAAGGTGTTCTTCAAGGACCTCTTTTGAAACACTGCAGTCAAGAATTTCCTTTGAAAGACAGTCATCAGCTTCATACAGGTCTTTTGAAACACTGCAGTCTAGAATTTCCTTTGAAAGACAGTCATCAGCCTCATGAACCTCTTTTGAAGGATTAATTTCGTAATTCGTCTTATATTCTTTTGGTGGGTTGGGGACCAGGGCTGAAACACTGTTTTCCTGAACGAACGAAGGACTGGTTTCATCAACTGCATAAATTCTCTTTGGAAGGTTTTCTCCAAGGACCTCAAGAACTTCATTTGAAATTGTTCCAATATAGCTCTCCTTTGAAAAACAGTCATCAGCCTCATACACCTCTTTTAAAGGATCAGTTTTGTGACTCATGTCGACTTCTTTTTGTGGGTTGGAGACCACTGGTGAAACAATGACTTCATTAACCAATGAAGGACCTGTTTCATTACTTACATAAACTCTTCTTTTAAGGTTGTCTTCAGGGACGTCTCTTGAAAGACTGACATCAGCATCAGAAACCTCTTTTGAAGGATCAGTTGCGTGAGTCATTGCAACTTCTTTTGGTGGGCTGGGTACCACGGTTGAAACATTGTCTTCGTGAACCAATGATGGTCTGACTTCATCAATTACACAAACTCTTCTCAGGTGATTGTTTTCACGGACCTCTTTTGGAAGACTGCAATCAAGTGTTTCAACATTGAACTTCTTTGAAAGACTGTCATGAGCTTTATAAACCTCTTTTGAAGAATCATTTTCGTGATTCATGTCAGCTTCTTTTGGGGGATGAAGGGCAACTGTTGAAATACCACCTTCCTGAATCAACGAAGGACTGATTTCATCAATTACATTAACTCTTCTTGGTAGGTTGTCTTCCAGAACCTCTTTTGAAACACTGTATTCAAAAACTTCATTTGAAAGTGTTCCAACACATCTCTCCTTTGAAAGACTTTCGTCAGCTTCATAAACCTCTTTTGAAGAATCAGTTTCATGATGAATGTCAACTTCTTTTGGTGGGTTGCTGTCAATGACCTTCTTTGAAAGAATTTTTTCGCAGCCCTTTGATATACTGTCGTCATCAAGAACATCCTTTGAAAGATTCTCTTTGTGAAACATCTTTGAAAGGCTGTTTTCGACCTTCCTACCTTCTTTTGTAGTGTCACTGTGAAGGACTTCTTTTGAAAGGAAGCCTTCATGGAGTTCCTCTCTTAAAGGATATTTTTCATTCACCTTCTTCGCACGCTTTTGTGTACCGCATAAGTAGATAACATCGTGATCCCTGGCAGCGTATAACGACCAGTTGAAATTATCGTTATACGGGAAAATGGTGCTCAAAGGCGTTTTCAGCGAGCAAGCAATGTAACCGCTAAAGCAAATAAAGTCTGGTTTCTTGTACTTTCCTTCTTCAACTCCAGGAAAAAATCTATTTTCTATAATCCAATGAAGAAAAGACCTTTGTTTAAGTAAATTTAGTATTTCGTGATGTTGGACTAGTACAGCACTTTCATAGTCTGCTCTTAGATCTGTGCCAAGTAGTGCATTTAATCTTGCCTCAGTAACTAGTCTGCGTGTTTGTACATTCATAACACACTGGCCATCTCTTGTAAAAGTGTACTTTCCAATGCAATTATGGCTGTTGAAAGTGGAAAAACTGGATCTGTGCCCATGCAAGGGTAGCGAATTTGTGAGTCGGTTGTCCCCACCTGCATATGCCGTGGCCATTCTCTGAAAAAGACAGACACAGACTGAAACAGACATCCATCCATAGTATAGTAAACTAAATTTCAACTCCTGAAATCAAGCCTTAGAACGAACACTAAGTTCCGATGGGCTATAAACGTCAAGATTTGTTCAGTACGATGTTGATTACCTTGTCAGAAAGATCAGAAGACACAATTGGTGCTTCCCTGAACGTCTACGTAGGAAAGATGACATTGCGGTTATAATATAAAGCAGATTTAGTCCATTTTATCACGCGAGGGAAGAGAAGAAAGTTTAGAATAAATGAAATGGAGCAGTAACTCCAACTGGCTTTATTTCAAACACAATGAGCCCCTGAGGAGGATGGTGGAGAATAAATAAAATCGTTTACTAGTTACTACACCATTTTAGTTATTCTAAACCGTTAACCATAGAGTTAGATATATTATATTGTTACACCGACGTTAACTTACTTCACACTACTAAATACATCTTGCGCCAGCGCCCGCCGCCGCTTACTTACGAGCCAGCTTGGCCGCTACGGCAAAGCGTGCTGGCACGCGTCAGGGGATATTGCTCGCTTATTATCCTTCTTTCTACCCACACAAAACACGTTGCTGCTCCCCTACATGCAATCCTATTGTTGTGGGATAAGGACTGCACGACTCGCCCATCCCGCTAGATTCAAAAACGGCCACTAAGAATTTTTAAATGTGAAATCCGAAAGGAGCTTCCCAGGGCTGGCTCTCATTCGACGCGCGCCTGGTGTAAAACGAATTTAGCCGTGTGAAATCAGCATCATTGAGGGTCAGATCTTGCATTGAAAGCTGCTTAGCTGACATTCCTATACACGAGTTAAAAATTGTCTGGTGGGTCATTGCTATCGATTTTAACACAATTTAAGCTTTTCTACCACATTATTATTTTTGCCCAAGTAGGTACCTGAAATGGTGTCAATCTATGCTTCAGGTTATTAGACACATTACGCTATATCTTCCCGCTTCAACGGTTTATGTCATCTTACGTCCCTTACGTTGCAGGCTGGATCCCCATGTACATGACTTTGCCACAATTGAAAACAGGATATCAAGAGTCAATTGTGCGCTATGGGAATTAGACAACTCGTCTGGCCGCCATAAATGGGCCCAACCCGTTAAGCCTTCAACTTGAGCTGTCATACCTTGTAGTAGTGGGAGGTAAAGACTGATGAAGCAGCTTCCATGATGTCAGTAATGGAAATGTTACTATGATGGGCCCAGGAGGCTGAAATAGCCCATAATTTGCAAGCTGTGACTCGAATGCCTTCCGTAGCACAGTTGATGTCAACAGCGTTACAGGCCTGTAAAATGAGTTTTTATCCAGGTAACAACCATTCTAGCGGTCGTCTCACCTTGCCTAGTGGTAAAAGGAAGAAACAGTTGGAGGGAGTGGCTGACAGTGCTTGTTATCTCGCTGTAACGAAGACAGCCGGCAAGGGCAACCAGGAAAACGGTGTTACGGGTGAGGTGGTTTAATACACAGGAGTCAGCTTACGTACGGTGCAGACAGGAGAGACGTACCAAGGATAAGTCCAAGTCTGGGAACACTCAACGTGTCACTGGGCGTTCCAGCGCGAAAGACTTAATTAGAGCAGAGATGCAAAAATCATTGAGGAGCGAAAAACTCCCTGCAGCTGGAAAGACGGTGTTCAGGGCAGACTGGTAGACCAAAATGGTGGAGCTACGAAGACCGCAGTGGAACAGAAGACCTAGGAAACGCAAACGTTCGGGAACAGTGGGATTGATCGGACTAACTTGTTGTGTGACACCAACGAAACCATTGTCGCCAGTGACTGTCGTAGAACTTATTGATAGATGCTCTAACTGCTCCAGAGGCAATGCTAGAGGCTTGTCCTGTAGAAATGCCTATTGCTTCGAGTAGTCTGATGATAGAAGCCACCGGAGTAATTGTGGATGCGGATAGAGCACGGTCCCTCGATGTTGCGAGAGAAGGTTTGGGGAGACCGGGAGGGCTCGCAGTGAGCCTACTATTAGGTGAAGAAGTAGGGGAAACCAAGTTGCCGATGGCCAGTTTGGAGCTATGACGATGAAGATACCGGGGTCCGCGAGATCTTGCGGAGGACAGGGGACAGCAGCTTCATCGGAGGGAACAGGTAACCGAAGAGATGTGTTCAAGTGAGGGTCAGTGCATCCACTGCCCAGGCGCAGTCGTCGAGAACCAGGCTGACAAATTGGGGAAGTCTAGCATTGAACCTCGTGGCAAATAGGTAAAGCATAGGTCGTCCTCAAAGAGAGAAGAGGGCTTCGCACACTGATGACTGGAGTGTCCATTCCCCCGCAGGAGGAGACCGCCGGGAAAGAGAGCCCGCAATCACACTGTGGTTGCCCGGAATATGAAGGGAGAGAAGGACCGTGTTGAGCGAGCGGCAGAGGTGAAAAATCTGTGAGGTGACCTCGTGAAGGGACCGCGACCGTTTTCCACCTCCCTTCTGTAGATACGCTACTGCGGTAGTGTTGTCGATGTGGACTTGGGCTACGTTGTTGGATAAATCTTAGCGGAAAAACTGAAGACCTTGCTGGACGGCTCGTAGTTCTAGAAGGTTGATGTGGTGCATGGTTCCCAGAGGCCAGGTGCCGCCGGTGACATGGTTGCCTAAGTGAGCTCCCCCCCCCCCCTTCCTTGGAGAGAGGCGTCCATAAAAAGGTGAAGACGAGGAACAGGTTCGTGAAATGAGTCCGTAGCTGTGAGGTTGGAGGCATCCATCCACTAAAGTATCGTGGAAACGGAACGTTGAGTCCGGGATGCTATAGACCATTTGTCGAAGTGGAAATGATAAGAGGGCATACCATCCAGTGTCCGTAAGGGACCAGGAGAGAGAGAGAGAGAGTGTGTAGAGTGCCGATAAGGAAGTTGAGGTTGCAGAGAGAGTAAGTTGATTGTCCCAGAAAGGTGCGAATCCGATGCAAGACAGAAGAGGCCAGTTGCCTGAAGGAGATCGAAGTTTGCTCCGAGGAATTGGAAGGACTGAGATGGAACCAGTCGGGGTTTCGGAAGGTTGACACCGAATCCCAAGCGGTGCAGAAGCTACAACGTAAAATCTCTGTTGGTGATAAGTCGCAAAACGTCGTGATGGAGTAGAAGCCAGTCGTCGAGATAAGCATCAACACGCATCTGATGTTGATGTAGGTATGCGGAACAGGGTTGAGGAATGCTGTGAAAATTCGGGGAGCAGCGTTGAGTCCGAAGGAAGACTTTGGAACTCGCAGACAACGTCGTCGTAAATAAAGCGCAAGAGGTGCCGGACACCGACATGAAGAGGAATGTGAAGGTATGCGTCCGCAAGATCTATAGAAATCGTCCAGTCGCCTGGAAGGAGTGACACTCAGATGGTTTCTAATGTTTCCATTTGAAAACGAGGGTTGTCAATAAACTTATTTAAAAGTCGAAGATTAAAAATAAGGCGAAAATCTCCTGTTTTCTTCGGACAAAGAAAAATGTGGCTGTAGTACCCTGGTCATTCCGGATTGGGAGGACACAAATCGCACGCTTTGCGAGGAGGTCCATAACTTCGGCAGTGAGCTGCTCAGTCGGAGTTGGCGCCAATGTCCAAGTAGAGGACCGTAGCGGAGGTGGAGTTAAGCATGATGGATGGTAACCGACAGAAATAGTGTTGAGCACCACAGGATCCTGAGTAACTGACTGCCAAGCTGGTACGAAGTGTCGCAGTCAGCAGCCCACCAGGAGGGCGTGTCAATAATAGTCAATGGTAACTCTTTGGACGTCGCTTGGGACCGAGAGTGGTACAACGATATCGTTTATCCGGAGTTGCGTTGCGGCCATGGGGCGTCCGCGCCCGTGTCCCGTGACCTTGGAAGGAAAGGGCTGACGGTCGTGCCTTGGGGAGGAGTGATGATGATTGTCTGTGTGGACCGGGACCGAAGACCCCCAGATGTCATTGTCGCCGGGAGGTTGCGAACCGGAAGGTTTTGGTCAGTGAACGGTCTTCGGTTGCGGCTTAGGTTTACAGGTGATATTCAAGTGAGGGCCAACTGCGGGATGAGACTGCAAACGTGTGTGTCGGATTCATGCAGAGGCTAGTTTCAAAGGATATGCCTAGCAGAATCATGTAGGTTCGGAGCAGTGTTGGGGACAGCTTCACAAATCAATAACGTCGAATTAAAGAGTGCATGAGTAATCCAGTTCAGAGTGATAAGGCACAAAACAGGCCTTGTGGAAGACTTGGGTAATAAGCAGGGCCAGGGCTACGTCCCTAGTGTAGTCTGGGGGGCGGGGCCAAAGAAAGTTTTTCGCACAAGGCATTGGCTGCAGTATTCAGGACGTCGGTTTGGGAATCCGCTCGCAGACCGAGATGCAGAAGACGGTCATTGTCATGAAGATGACGGTCATTGGACTGATGCGGGGACTGTGACCCAATGATGAAGGAAGGGAGATGTACCAAAATCCATTTTTAAGTTTGCTAGAAACTCTGACTTGGGGTAGGCTTCAAATGCTTTGGGGTTAGCAGTCCCTTCCCCAACAGGCCGGAAAAAGGAAGCCTCACGATCGGCACGTGGTGGTGGAGACTCGGTGTTGAATTTTCTAAAGGTGATCCGTTCCCTAACAGGTAACGCCCGGTCCAAAGGAATGTAGTCAGCAAAGTGGTAGATTGATCAAGGTACGGGTGTTGTCGCGGGAGCCGGTCACGCAGACCGAACCCGAAGAGCGTGGACAGGCCTCTGTTCTTGCTTGGCTCTGGAGCGTCCGTGGACTGCTTATAAAGAAAACAATCAGGGATAATGTTTTCGATGGTCTTGAGAAGCCCTGGTAGAGGAATATAGGATGGGTCCGGGTCACCGGAGAAATCGTTGAAATGGGCATGACGAGACGGTGGGTCAAGAATTTTGGAATGCTGGTAACTGAGACCGAGTCGTCAGAGACTGTTGGTGGAGGAGGGGGGTCGTGCGACCGGCCGAAAAAGTATAGGAGAGGCCTGAGACGGACCGGCACCGTCTTGTGTAAGCCTAGGCTTCTACTGTTGCCTCGACCCAATCCACGGTATCACGCGATGGGGCAACAGGTCACTTGCGATTATAGGAATGCAAGGATAAGTCCATACACAGTTTCTTTGGGCAAGGAGGTGTCTTGCTGGGAATGAGCCTGTAGCCTGAAGACCGAAGAGGCTCGAGAAGACCGGGAGGACAGGTCCAGAGGACCATCAGAATGGCGCAGTGCTCGTTTCGCAGCAGAACGACGAGCCTTAACCTGTAACTTGAGACGGCAGTAGCGTTCTTTAGCAGCAAGCAGATCTTGCCGTAAGTCCGAAAGAGCAACCGCGTGCCGTGGCTGACCACCACACTGAAGCGGAGAAGTTGTGACCGTATCCTGAGTGTGACCGACAGGCGTGGCGAGGACCGAATATGCGGGGTCCGCATAGAGGACCATAGACCACAGGTTCACTGGGCCAGGGGACAGGCAGCCGACAGCGTAGAGAACTCGGGCAAGGGTGGATTGACCAAAGAGGCATCGGGGACAAAGACCCGTGGAAAAGACCGGCCCACCGGCTCCAAGGTATTCCGGGATGAAGACGAGAACAGCAGGTCTGACGGCCCTTAAGCCTCCCCTGACCAGGGACGTCCCTGAACTGGCTAACTTCAGAACCGTAAAGTAAAAATGCGACACTTGGAAAAACTTCGACATTATGCACCACAGCTAAATCGATCGTAGGCAGAGCAGCTGACTCCCACAGCAGCCCAAAGTCTAGTCGCTACCAGCATGGACTTGTCACACTACGTGATATTACATTCTCCAGCTCCATGATACCAGGCTTAAGATTTCTTCAGTCGACTCGTGTATAGAGCACGATCCGTGACTTGGCTTTGTCTTTGGATATGAACTGCGTGTCTTGAATTTTGCAAAGTCTCACACCAAATGCTGAGTCTGTGCTCAGCTCACTCCCTGCCTTCCTTATGAATACAAAATTGCTACATGCCTGTTTTCTACACCGGTGCCTGCACTGCATGTTGTGGCAGGAGAGGTCTGTCTTCGGACCCAAGATAGGGAGTCTCTGTCTCAGAGCGATTGCTAGGGAAGGGACCGATTCGGTCACCAGGCGGTTGTTTCATTACTCTGTGTTGAGTCCATGGATGCGCAAGCTGTTTGGGGCTCTAGGTCTGGGTGCTTCTCTGTTGACGCAGAGGGGTTTGAGTGTCTTCTGTGCCCCAAGGCTACTGAGCGGTGGGTAAGACAGTTGCGGACCCTAACTGGTTGTAAATTTATTGCGATGCATTTTTCCACGGGGAGGTATGGGAAGGGGGAGCGGGTTTGTTTGTCCCGATGTTCCGTCTGGAATATAGCTACTTTCTTCCACTCCTCCCCTCATCGTTCTTTGGAGAGTTGGTGGCTCTCTCGATTGCTCCAGGTGAGCCGGTTTCGGCTATTGACGGACTCCGTGGCCACGATTCGGTTTCTCCAATCGGCTTTCAGGGCAAACAATGCGAGTCACCCTCTTGTTGTTGAAATTGCTAACAAACTTGCGAGTGCCCTTCAATGTGGGGTTAGGTAAAGTGGGTTGTAAGGCTGGTAGAGTGGGTCCCTAGGCATGCGAGACACTTTGGGAACGGGGTGGTAGAATGCCTCACCAGACAGGGCTTTGAGGATAGATGCAATATTGTGATGTTTCTGGTCATCCACAACGATCTCCTGGCAGTTCTACGGTGGATCTTCACAAGAGATTGGTAGGTGGTTTGGGATAATTGTGGTGTCGGTTGGGCTCTTCATGACATACACCTGGTGATCTCGTGGCCGGGTGATCTGGATGGCCTCTGTAGGCTCTAGACCAGGCGTGTATTGTTGAGGGCGTACGAGTTCAGGCTGGGCGTAGTGCAACACCAATACGACGGTGTGGCACTGAGGTAGAGACGGTGGAGCACTTTCTCGTGTGCCACCACTGATGTCTCCACTGTTACCGGAACCGGGGATTGGACCGCGGCACGGATTTGAGAGAAATTCTTGTTGTCTCTCCACACAATGCCAGGGGCATAGCTTCCTTTAAGACAGGTAGGCAAATTCTGTAAACAGACTGGGACGTTCAGTTGAGTGTGTTGATTTTGGTCTACTTTGTGGTGGTTGTGGTAATCAAGGTATACCTGTAAGTTGTATTGGTAGTATTAGTTGTATTAGATTGAGCGTGTAAGGTACGGTTTGTAGGCTCAAGTAGTGAAATAAATAAATAAAGACATAAAGTAAGCTCGAGCTCTTGCGTAGTTCACATTGAGCCATCATTATGAATATGGCTGGGCCTTTATTCGCTAATACTTCATTAACTGAAAGCTGATCTAACTTTGGCCTACCGGATCCTTGATGGATAACTGTCTGTTGATCTGCTCTTTTTCGAATTTAGTCCTGTTATGACTCGAGCCCACTGTTTTAAACTTGTCACCCCAAATCTAATCCGAATTGTAGGCAAAATTTCTTTCCATAAGAATAATAAGATCGTAAAATTCTCTGACTGAGAATGATTTAACTCCTTTTCTGAGGAGACCAACATTTTGGGCAGTAGGACTCGACTCCGACTCCAGACTGTACTTAAGTGATGCTATTCTGTACATCTCATTCTGAAGCCAATCGTGACTCAAAGCCATACTCATGAGTGGAATTCTGAATGAAAACTGAAGACTCCAACTGTTTCTCAAAAGTACAGTCACGGACAATGAAATAAGAACAGTGTAATTTCGGCTTCACTGCTGGGCAGTTTAATCCTTTATTTGTGGGAGGGAAGTCGTGCAGTCAGTACTCCAACCAACTGAAGTACATGTACATGTTTGCCTGCTACACTGTGTCAAAACTTGACCAAGCTTTGGGTTAGTATTCGTCTTTAAGTTGTTCATAGAAACACCTGAGTTTAATTTATCTTCCATTTTATTCTATTTTTACGCTTTATTCTATTTTTACGTTTCTATTTTTTCGTTTTACGCTTGTCAGACGAATGAATAAATACCGCAGTACGGATGTACATTTTACTGAATTGTCTGTTTCACTGAAAGTATTCCTGTCGTTTTAACTCGCTGACATTTTTCCGGTTCATCAATAAATCATGGCACAGGTGGAAGAAACTTTTCTTGATAACTTGTCACGAAAAGCCCAAAATACCAGGTGTAGCTGGGTGATTTTGGTTTCTATTGCCATTATGAAAATATAAATTACCTAATTTTCCAGCATTCTTCTGCAATGCTGTGCAAATCTAGTGATAAGAGTTCTATGTTCTTTCGGCGCTGCTACCCTCCACGCATGCACAACGCTGCCTTCGCTATATAAACCTGGATGAAGGTCGGTTCTTCATCTTTCGTTCCTCTAAGTGCCCCAGTGGCAACACAGAGGGGAAGAGGGTGGGATATTGGTAATGTATATTTTCATAAAAGCAATAGTAACCAACATCAACCAGCTACACCTGGTATTTTGGGCTTTCTATACGCCATGAAAATATGCATACCTAATTTTTTAGCATTCCACTGACCTCATCAAAGGAAGTGGGCGCCACTTGACGAAGCCCTCTAGGGTTACGTGCCGGTCCCCAAAAAAACACGTCTTCGCGTTCGATCGGAAGGAGTCGGATGAAGATCGTAACGCTTAAGGGGTTGTTAAAGTACTCGTTAAGCGGCCACGAAAGGACCGATGCGGTACAGCCTGTCCGCCTGGGCTGATATGCCTCATAGATAGTGGGAAGCAAAGACAGTCGGGTGTATCCAAGATGCTGCTTCCATGATGTCGGTAATGGGAATGTTGATGTAATGTGCACATGAAGTTGAGATGACTCTAATGCCATGTTCGACGCAGTTTATGTCAAGGACTTCGTAGGCATCTACTATAACAGTCTTGATCCCTTTGGTGATCATGTGTGCCGAAGTTTCACCAGACAGGGAGGCGAAAGAGATAAAGAGTTGTGAGCGACCACGTCGAAGCTGCTTGGATTTCTGTAAGTAGTAACGGATAACACGAACCGTGAGAGGAGACAGAGCCAGGATGTAAATAGGGTTGGACCGGTCGCAAGGTTTCTGACTTTTGGCTCTGGTGGACGCACTTAGAGTAAGGGTAACTGTAGAGCAAATCTTGTGGAAGAAGCAGTCGTTGGCGGTTGCAGAGAGAGCTTGTACTTCGCTGCACCGAAAACACGCGGCCAGAGCTACGAGGAAAATCGTTTTGCGGGTCCGATAACTGAGGCGACAGGCAGACATAGAATCGTATGGGGCCTCTAGCAGGGCATTGAGAACAATTGAGAGGTCCTAAGCCGGGAAGAGGCGGTGGACCACAAGCCGCTCCAGTTCGAATGATTTGAGGAGGGCGGAGATTCTGAAATTGTCCGGGAGGTCGGGATGCTCGCCCGCTCGGAAGACTGTATTCATGGTTGATCTGTAGACAATGATGGTGGAACCCCATGGACCTTCCTTAAAAAGGTCTGATAAGAAATCAAGGTGTGCTAAAGACGGATTGATTGGATCGACTTGTTGTGGCAAACACCACTGAAGCCATCATCTCCAGTGGCTGTCGTAAATTTTGTTAGTCGATGAAAGTCCTGCCTTGAAGGCAATGCGGTCGGCCTGTTCCGGTGGAGGACAGTTTCTCGTTGCTGGGGGAGCAGGTCTGGGATATCTGGAAGACGGCGAGGAGAGTCGACCAGGAGGGGAAGCCAGGCAGCTGATGGCCAGTTGGAAGCGATCAGAATGAACAGGCTTGGAGACCAGGAGATCTTGCATAGTATATTTGCCGCTGCAAATTATATGTTTTTCGCATCTAGTAGGCAGCCTATCGACTATCATGTATATACCGTTTTTTTTTTGGTGTAATAATTTATTTTGATATGAATTTGCACTTCAAATGTTCTTTCTTACAATTTATATCTAACTATAGATTTATTACAGTTGTTATTATAATTATATAGAACTATTTATGCACAAACAGTATGACGACGATGCTTTGGTAAAAATAAAAAACGGATTACTGTCTTTGCCAAAATGCAATTTTTAATTGTGAACTTCTTTGTTGTTGTTATTCTTGCAAAATTTTATGTCATGTAATGCTCCTAGTGAGCAATTTGACACTACTAATAAAGTTAAAGTTAAAGTTAATAGAAGGAGTAGCTTCGGAGGAGGGAAGAGGTAGCCGAAGAGGTGGCTTCAGTCCATCGTAAGAGCGTCTACTGCCCAGGCTTGGTTGTTGGAAAACGGACTGACAAAGTTGGGATGTTGCGGCTGCTCGGAATGTGGAGCGGTAACAGGGTCGTCTTTAGATGAATGCATAGGGTGAAGATGTCAGAAGTGACTTGATGCAGCGACCGAGACCGCGCTCTTCCGCCATTCCAGAGGTAGGCGACTGCTGTTGTGTTGTCGATAAGGACTAGCACCACTTTCCCGGAAAGGTAGTCGTGAAAGTGGAGGAGACCGAGGAAGACTGCTCGCAGTTCGAGAACTTTGATGTGGTCGGAGGTAACGATGGGCCAAAGTCCGGACACCATCTGGTCGCTACCCTTGGAGCGAAGCGTCGGAAAAAAGCAGCGCATTGGGAGCTGGTTCGTGTAGGATAAAAGGACCATTTGAGTGAGGAAGGTCAGGTCCATCCAATGAAACAGGATAGGGAGGGGAAAATTGTCTGGGCGTGGACGCGGTCCGGTGTCAGGCGACCGGACAGGCCATTCGTTGATACGGAAAAGATGGAAGGGTCTGACCATCGACCTGCCATACGGGACGAGGAGAGCCATAGAATCTAGTGACCCGATGAGTGAATTTAGTTGGGTCAGAGTACACTCGGGAGACCAAAGGAAATGCCGTATTCTTTGAAGGAGATCCGTGATTCTTTCTGGCGAGGGCATGACATCTGCCTGACGGAGATCGAAAGCTTCCCACGAGTAACACGAAGTTTCAAGAGGGGTTCAGGTTGGATTACAGAAAGTTGATTCCGAAGCGTAGTCGGTGTAGCAAACGTAATGCGGTGTTTCTGTTTGCAAGCAACTGGAGACGGTCGTAATGAGGGAGGATCCAATTGTGTAAGTAGGTATCGGCTCGTACCTCGTGTTGATGCAGGTAAGCCAGTACTGTTCTTAGAATGAATGTGAAAATCCTAGGAACTGCTTTTAGGCCGAACGGGAGACGGGTGAATTCGTAAATTACACCGTCATAAATGAAACAGAACAGGTGCCGAATTCAGACATGTAGAGGGATGTGGAGGTAGGCGTCCGCGAGATCTATGGAGACCGCCCAGTCGCCTGGGAGGAGCGAGTGTCGAATGGATTCGACGGTAGACATCCGAAATGAGGATTTTTGATAAACTGATTGAGTGGATGCAGGATGGCAGATTGAAAATGACACTGGAGGAGGTTGATGGCAAAAGTCCCGGTTGTGAAGTAGTTCTACCTTGGCCTAATGGGGAAGGATCCAGTCATCGAAGGAGGCGCTTGCCCTGATCTAATGTTGGTGAAGGGTCACTAGGACCGGCTTCAGGAATCAGGATAGTCATGAACATCTGAGGTGCAGCACTGGGGCTAAACGGGAGTAAAAAAGAAATTAAAAAATCGTGCCATCGTAAATAAAGAGTCCGGAAGAGTTGCCGGACAGACGCATGAAATAGAATGTGAAGATAGGCGTCCGCAAGATTGATAGAAATCGTCCAGTCGGCCGCTGAGAGTGAATAGCGCATGGAGTCCAGCGTCCCCATTTGGAAGTGGCTGTTGCGGATGTATTGATTTACTGGTCAGAGGTTAAAAATCAGGCGAAAGTCCCCCGTTTTCTTTGACAGAGGAAAACGGCACTGTAGAATCCCAGTTGGTCCGGGTCTGGAGATGGCTAAATTGCTGCCTTCTTTAGGAGGCTGTATATCTTGGTAGATAGATGTTCGGAAACGACCATGGTGGTGGACCATGGTGGAGACGTGAGAGGAGGGGGTCTGAAGAAACGTGGGCAGAATCCTTCGTTGATGATTGATAGGATGGCAAGATCGGAAGTCAGAACTTGCCAGGCGGGAAGAATAGGGAGTAGACCGACGGCTGGAAGGGTCATAGAACAATTGACGGTGAACCGTGCAGGCCGTTGTTTAGATCCAGGTGAAGCCTACCGCAATCATTGGTCGGGGGTGGTGATGCGCGCCCCAAGGATCAACCACGACTGCATCCGGGACCCGTATTACGAAAGGGTGTGGTTCATGGAGGACGTGGTTTATGGCGGGCGCTGGACGATGGCGAATACCAGTCGTTCTTGGTGTTTGAGCGAAAAGGACACATTGAGTTTCTGGGGTAACGGTGATGACTAGGGTCGGAACGATTTGGGTTTATGAGCGATATTTAAACGGGGCCGAGCTTCGGAATGAGGCCCCAAAAGAGTGTCAGACTTGTGGATGAATTGATTATGAGTATAGGTTTCCTTAGCTACGAGAAGGTCATATTGTAGTGACCACAAGTCAGGCAACGACTAAGCTTGACCGCATTGGTTGGAGATATGGTGGCTTTTTCGGTTGCTGAAGGCTCGACGGGAGAGGGGCCTTGCGAGTGGTCGCTAGCTGAGAGGGGACAATGGGCAGGCCGCAGATAAGGTAGAGAATCGCGGCATAGGCAGAATTGGGGTAGCTACCAAAATTTCAACGGATGATGGGGGCGGAGTTGCCACCCGGGCCAACGCCTCTCTGGTCGTACCTTTAGTCCGCGGCATCCTGAGTGAATGGGAAGAGAAAAAAAGGGGACCACAGTATCTCAGACGACGGTGTTTATTTCCCAGGAGCAGAAAACAGCACGTCCGACTACAGAAGAAAAGAAAAAAGAAAAGATGAAACTAGGTTGCCTACAGCACATTATATAGACGGAGGGATGCAGAACTGATGCACATTGGGTTGCGAGGAGGCTGGCAGGCTCCAAGAACTTTAATCTCTAGATCAAACAGGTCTAGCTTTCGTCATACAGAAAGCTTTTTTAATTCGACGTGTCAGACGTCGAATTAATGTGATTGCGCCCAAAAAAACGGGTGAAGGCGAATCATGTCAACCACATCTCCTCAAAAACCAGACACATTTTTTCAATTCTGATCCGAGGAACTTAAAGTAGAGATGTGGGTGAGTTGCAGTGTGGAATCTTAAAGGTATTATGCTCTACAGAATATAGTTAAGACGTTTGAAGTATCCTAACCTCTAGAGGTCTTTCAGCGAAAAACCGTCGTCCGATAGTACACGATCTGTTGATGACAGCCCGACGTCAGCGTAAAGGTGTGCGCTATAGTAAAAAATACAGCGTGTAACTGCGCATTTCGGCAAATCAGCTCTTTAAAATTGCGGTCGGTTAGAGACTATACGTAGACATCGAGGTGGCTCCTCTCTTATCGCGAAGAACAATACAACGAGTCGACACTTACCTTTAGCGGTAATCTGGATGGTACACAAAATTTTCATGCTGGAATCTGGAAGGTACATTAAATGCAAGCCGTCCATAGTCTTTGCTGTTAATTATTGCGCTAGCCTCGCTGCTTATCGGCTGTGATGTATTACAGTATTTTACTACGCTTATTTGTGGTGTGGTTTCTTATTGAACAAGTGAGCAAAGTGAGTGATGTCCTGTTTTAACAGTGACGGACTGGCCAGGGTCGGACGGGCAGGATATTCCTCCTGGCCTCTCACTCTCAGATTTATTTTTAAAATCCCTAACAGGAAGACTCAAAGTTTTATTGGTTCGATGTTAGTTTTACTCACAGATTTAAAATTACTGTTTCTCGATATCAATGCAAATCTTACTCGAAAACAGAGTTCGAGTCAGAAGAAAACATTCCACTCCCTTCCTTATTTGAGCAGCGATAGAAATTTGCGAGGGTTAAAAGGGTGGGCCCATCAATGGTTCGACGCATTAAGACCTTTTTTTTGTTTTGCCAGTCATAATAGATATATTTCACAACTCCCTCGTGACCTTTGACCACGTCAGTCCTACTATGTCTCCGTTTGTCCGTTGATCACTACCGCAGTTACGGCCAAAAGCATGAATGTATTGAATGCAATAAGGCTGAATGAAATTATTTATTCTGTAATTAGTTTTCATCATTAGTTTTTCGTATATACGCGTAATATCAAAACAATGGCGAAATAATTAATTTTGTATGAGCAGTTCAGATTATTCCACTACGCTGCCATATGGTAAGTGAAGGCAGGTTAATCTCTTCCACTTACTACATACACACATTAATAGTACAGTATAGTAACAATGATTATTATAAATAATCTTTATACATAAAAAAATTAAGCAGTAAAGCTTAGCAAAAACTGGCCACATGAAATTGCAGCATTGCATTTTCAATGTGGACTTTGTTACAATTTTCGTGGGATTATTTTAACTTTTGTTAATACACCTAAAAAGTATAAATAAATTTAAAGTAGTCAACCTCACGTACCTTCAGCGCAATACAATTTCTCCTACTTCCCCCACTCCCCCCACGTCCAAATTAACTGCTGAATTTACTGAAAATATGGTGTTCGAAGATTTTTTAAATGTAAAAGCCTGATGAACAACAAGATACGGGATACTTTAAAACAACGAAGTTTTCAGTTTGTTTGTTTTTTGTTACAAAACCAATATCAGCGTCCGATGAAAACTTATGTGATCAGTGCCTGCATCGTCGCACACAAGATTCTGGCACATTTGCCGTATCGTAGTAGCAAAATCCTCGTAAAGATTTTTTTAATATGATGTGATATGATAGTAGATATTCTTCAGTACACCACGCATTCAGATATATTAGTAGTGTTCTGTTGGTATGTCTGCCGTTCCAACTGCATACGTCAATTGCACATTTTTTTAAATTCTACCATACAACACGTCGAATTAATAATGCAGTGTTAGTGCATCCTTGTTTATGACTTTTCACATGATTTCTGTAACATTACGCATCCACACGTTCCCAACTGTGTGGAAAACGAGCCATGAGCTAAAATTTGTTCTTGAAAGCATTCAAAGAAGTGTTCTTTACACGTCTTCTGGGCTGAAATTCCTGATTGTAGTATCAGTGAGTTATTCATCCAAGGCAGAATAACTTTCGACTCAAGGGATGCATATTGGCACTACTGAAACAGTTCGAGTCAACCATTTCCATGCCCTTCACAACGTCAGCACTTGCGAAAAAAACTAGTAGGGTAGGGGACGGACGAATAGGCAACAATAGTATTTGAATATTCGAAAAAAAATATTCGAATATTCGTTCAAAAACAGTATTTTGCCAGCCCTCTGCCCAGCCGGCTGAAAATCGTTTCTATTGCCTGGAGGAAACATACATTACCTGTGTTATTTGCATTCCTTTCCTTAGGGATGCTTCTCTGGAGGTTGGAAAAGTCGTCGCTAGGTGGCCAGCTGCGTAACCCGGTCTGCGCATGCGCGACCTCTCGTATAAAAGCGCTCAGGCGAGGCACGCCCGGCATCTTTTTTACCCTCTTGATCGGTCAGGTGGTGGCTTTTAAGAGAGGAGGTAGGGAGGGTACAGGTAATGTATGTTTCCTCCAGGCAATAGAAACAATTTTCAGCCGAGGGCAGAGGGCCGGAAAAATACCGTTTCTAGTTGCCCTTCGGAAACATAGATTTAATACCTGTGTTATTTGCATACACAGTAGACCTCGTAAATTATGGAGGTGGATTCCACCTGACGAGTTCCAGAGGATTACGAGCTGGCTCCCCCAAAAAATCAGAGATTTTTGCACTTTATTGAAAACGTAACAGGAATTGGATCTCTTTCACTGGATTTGGTGGCCCTGAAAAGGGCCATTTGTTGACAGGTGCTTCTGCTTCAGGACATCTACTTTAGAGTGCCAACTTCATGACATTCCAATGTTTTCAGTGCCTAAGGGGGATGGATTACTTGTCTGGAAATGACAATGGGTCCCAGACAGTGTAATCCTTTTTCTTGTCTTGTCATGTCCCGGAAGTAGTGGCGGTGAAGACGGATTGGTTTCTCCAGGACAATGTCGGTGATGGCGATATTGTTGTGGAAAGCCCAAGATGCCGAATTCGCCCTCAGCTCATGCGCCGTTGCTCTGAAGTGGATGTTGGGATGGTCGTTGGAAATGTCTTCGTAAGCATTGTTTATGACGGTTCTTATCCATGAGGCGATCATCGCTGCCGATGTGACGCCAAAAGAAGTTGCAAAGGGGAGAAAGAGTTGGTTGCGGCCCTTTGCGAAATTCCAGATTTTCGGTCCTTTTGATGTAGTAACGGAGGGCACAGACTGGGCAGAGAAGTCTCTCGGGTTCGTCCCCAATGATGATGGTGAGCGCGGGAATGATGATCGATTCGGTTGGTTCACAGGGTTTTTGGGTTTTGGCTCTGAATGATGATCTTGGTTTCAGTTGGATGGCTGTGAAGTTATCGTGGAAGAAACAGAATGCGGGCTCAATGGAGAGAGCTTATACCGCGCTGCATCTTTGTCCAGTGGCGAGTGTTGTGAGAAAGACAGTTTTCCTGGTTAGGTAGTTCAGGTCGCAGTGTTGCAAAGGTTTGTATGGTGGTTTGAGTAGGGATTCGAGTACGATGGTGAGGTCCCAGTCTGGGAAAAATTTTTTGATGGATGGTCTGTTCGATCTCGAATAATTTGATGAGGGAGGTGATGTTGTCGTCGTCAAGAAGGTGGAGATTTCCGGCTGCTTTGAAGACTGAGTTGATTGCTGATCTGTAGACTAGGATTGTTGATCTTTTTAGTCCTTGGTCGAAAAGGTCGTTGAAGAATTTCAGGAGGTCGGGTATAGGGAGATTGACTGGATTGACTTTCTTCCCGATACACCAATGAAGCCATCTTTTCCAGTTATTGTCATAGATCCTGTTGGGGGATTGTCGGATTGCCTTGCTTGCGATGTGAGTGGCTTGTTCAGTAAGAATTCCTGTCTCTTCGAGGAGTTTGATGATAGTAGCCACCCATGTAGGTGTAGGGTGCTGGTTTGTCGGTGGAATTGGATTCCTCTGCGTTGCGAAGTAGATCTGGAGGGTCTGGTAGTTCTCTTGGATGGTCTATGAGGAGGTTCAATAGTAGTCGAAACCATAAGGCTGATGGCCAGTTCGGAGCAACTAGTAGGAAGATCCCTTCTGTTTCCAGGATTTTCTGTAGTACAGCTGGGAGTAGCTTGACTGGTGGGAAGAGATATGCGTAAAGGTTTTTCCAGGGAAATGTCAAGGCGTCCACTCCCTCCCCAGGCTTGGGGGTCTGACAGGGAAACTGATGAATTGGGGAAGTTTGGCATTGTGCCTCGTGGCCAAGAGCTCTGGTGTCCCCCATATGTTGAACAGAGATTCGCAAATGGATTTTTTGAGGGTCCATTCTCCCATTGGTGATGCTCGGCGTGAAAGGCGATGACATTCTTGTTGCCGGGGATGTGACGTGGACGAATTGTTGTTTTCAGGGTTCTGTAGAGTTGGAAGATTTCCAAGGTGGTCTGGTGTAAGGTGTGTGAGTGGGTGCCGCCTTCTTTCCGAATGCATGTAACTGCTGTCGTGTTTGTCGGTGTGAATATGAACTACTTTTTGGGCTACTAGGTCTTGACAGTGGTTGAATACTTCCCAGATGGCTTTTAGTTCCAGGATGTTGATGTGACTGGATTTGTTTGTAGTCCACAATCCTGAAGCTTCCCGGTCTTGGATGTGGGCTCCCCACCCTTGGAGAGATGCATCTGTGAACAGATGGAGGTCTGGTTGTGGTTCGTAGAGAGGTACGGATGCTGAGATTGACGTTATGTCGGACCACCACAGGAGGGTGTTGTGGGGGAAAGAGATGATCGGACGGTTTTGTGATTTTCTTGTTGGTGATGTTTCCGCATTGGTCTATGCGGAAGTGGCGGAGTGGTCTCGTCATTCATCTTCCGTAGGGGACAAGAGCTGCCATGGAGTCCAGTTTTCCGATTAAGGAGTTTAGTTCTGTGATGGTGTGTTCAGGTTTGGAGCGGAAGGTGCGGCAGTCTGGCAAAGTTTATGGCAGGCCCAGCTAAGAAAGGAGGTTGATGGTGAAGTTTCTTTTCGTTGCTAGTTGTGTGGGTGATTCGTCCTTCAGAATCCAATCGTCAAGGTAAGCGCTGAAATCTGGTTCTGGTGGAGATGTGCTAAAACGGTTTGAGGACGGCTGTGAAAAGTCTTGATGCGGCACTTAGGCTGAATGGGAGACGTTGGATTTCGAAAACTTCTCCGTTGTACATGAAGCGGAATAGGTGGAGAATTGGTCGGTGGAGTGGAATGTAGAAAGGGTGTGTATCTTAAAGTAGTCGCTCTTGATCAGTTCCTTTAGTGGTTTTAGGTTGAAGATGAGGTTTTCTCCTCCGGATTTCTTCGGTCTAAGGAAGATGGAGCAGTAGAAGCCCGGTCCGATGGGGTTTGGACACCTTTGAATGGCGTGTTTGAGAGGTGGGTTTGATGTGAACTTGGGATGGAAGCTGTTGGCAATGAATTTTAGGGTGAAAGGGTCGGTGGTGATGCGTTTCCAGGCCGGAAGGAAGAATCGTAGGCGGCCACCGACTGGTCTTGATGTTGGTTGGTGATAGTCAGTGGGAGCTGCGGGCTTTGCTGCTACCTCCTGGTGAGGAGCGGTGGCTCCGTTGGTCATAGGAAGTGTTGCGGTAGGGGTTTTTTTTTTTTGCCCCGGTTTCAGGGCTTGCCTCGAAATGGCCGGTTTTCTTGACATCTGGGAGTCGTCTCGGTTGTAATGGGACTTGTGATTGTCACTAGAGAATGAGGTTTCATCGCGTTGTTTCGTCAGAAAGGACTGTTGATTCTTGATGTTTCTTGGTTTGTTCTTAAACTCTTTGGGTTTCTTAAGAGATGTCCAAGTGAGGGGCCAGTTTTGGGATTTGGCCGTTGAAGAGGGAGGGAGACTCGTGGATTGGGAGAATCCGTAAGATGTGGCGTGTGGAGTCGTTTAGTTTTGCAGAAGTGCTGATGGCTGTTTCACGTTGGAGGAAGGTTGAATTTAGAGAGCTTCGGTGAGCCAATTGAAAGAGTGGAAGGTGGCGAAGGAGGCTTTCTTGAATAGTTGATTTATGGGGTCAGCTAGGCGGGTGGCTTCAGTGCGGCTTGGTTCAGTTGCGAGTTTTTCGTAGAGAGCATTGATGGCGGTGTGGATGATGTCGGCTTGCGAAGCGGCGCAAAGGCCGAAGCGAAGTAGCTTGTCCTTATCCCTGATGACGGCGGATGCAGGGTTGGCAATTTCCCGGGAAAAAACGAGTTTTGGACAGGGCACTGGTAAATACCGGCAAAAACCTGGTAAATACCAGCTAAGTGGAAAAACGATATTTTTTATAATTAATTAATTATTTTTTGATTACATGCTTTTTTTAAGTTTGGAGCCTAACTGCTCATTAACACTAATAGTCGAACTTAGTAATTCTATTTGAAACGAAAATTCAAGTAACAGATTGTAGTGAAACTACTAGCAAAGAAACTTTCATAAAATAAGGGGAATCCCAATAGTACTGTTTGGTGTTGGTTTCTATTTCTGATTTGGCCTATATGATCCTGAAAGACTCAGAGTGACTTGGTGATTGAAATTTTTTTTTGTAAGACTACTTGCATGTTGCGTCCTAACCCATAACGCAATTCACACACAAAATTGTCAGTAAATATCATGAGAATTTTTAGCATTTCAATTATAATTTTTGGACTTATAACACACAATTCGCCCTACACAACTTAAGTCAATGAAATAATAACATTTGATCGCCTCATTTAACCGCAGCAGGAAGACATGCAACATTAAAAAAAAAGGATTTGGTAACTACACACATCAGCTTTATTTAAAATACTCTCGACACCATGTTGCATGGATGAATAGGCCAATTCTTGAAACCAATTCTCGGTTAACTGCCACTTACGAAATTAAAACGGCAGATAAAAAAATCAGGCCTAAAAGCTGAACGTTGGGCCTAAAAATACGTTGCCGAAATCAGGACACTGTTGCATAAATGAATAGGCATACTCTCGAACCCAATTTTCCGTTATCTACTAACAATTTAACAATTTAACAATTAAAACGACAGGTAAACGCTAGGCCTAAAAGCTGACAGTTTTTGCCTAAATCTAAAAATATCCTAAAAGCTAACATATTTTTCCACCGGCAATTGGTATGATTACTATTTTTAGATAGTATAATAGAGTTGCTGTTGCAGTGCTTGATAGAGGTGTACACCTGAACATTTTCATTGAAAAAGTGGCGGAAGTGACAGAAGACCGGTTGCGATTAGGCAGTCGCTGCAGCCACTTGTTGGATGAGGTGCCCCGTCTAGATCGACCACGTTGTCCGTGTATGCCTTTGGCCGGCTCTATTAAAATTTTAATTTCGAAGATTTCATGTCGTAGGCTACGCCTTAACAATAACTGAATGTCGTAATATAAAACTGATAACTTCGAATTTATTTTGTGAATTAATATGGTTTTAGTAATACTTTCAAAAGTATTACTGTACGTAATGAAATTATTAGTTGGTATGTTTAAATCGATTACAACATGAATGTACCGCAGTGGCCAGCAATAAATGTTAATAATCTTGGTAACGATTGTAACAAGGCCTTGCATTTTTCAATACGGCCAAGGCGTTAAAACGTCATACTCCGTACCTCCAGTCCATCGTGGATGCAAATAGTACAAAAAGACGGTTGGGAAGGGGGATGAGAAAGAGTCCCTAATACAACGTTTAGGCAAGTAAGACTCGTATTAGACCATAAAATCAAAATTTTACACTTATTTTACAAATCGATGTTTGCCCTCATTTTACCAGTAGTGAAGGGCAGGTAGTAACAGATTTGAATAAGCGCCGGGGCTAGGGGTTTTTGGTTATGGGGGATGTGTAGGGGTTTTTATTACTAATATTTTGAGGTGTAACTCGAGGTGGTTTGGTTGTATCTTAAGATCGTTATCGAATGTCTTGTAGTTGAAGATAGCGTCCCCCGCACGTTGGTATTGATTCGTGGAGTGTTGGTTGGCAGGTGCGTTGAGTATTGATTTTTTTTAATTAGGTGGAAAGAGTAGAGGGTGGCTCGGCGTGCTATCGATTCGTCCTCTCCGCGCTACTCTGGGTCGATGCGTTGTTTGTGGCAGTCAGTATCGTTATCCCTCGTTCCCTTTCTCTTTGTCGCGCTCCGCATTTACAGCTGCCAGTCCGTCCCCTGTCCGGCGCTCGCTGGTCGTCGTGCTCAGCCGCCGCGACCGTGTCTCTCCTTCGTTTCCCGCGCGCCTGCCCCCCGCTTTCCTTCCCTCGCCCAACCGATCGATAGAGCGCGGAGCTGCTCGCTGGTCTGCATGGCACTAGTTGAGGGCTCAAAAATAAATAATTAAAAGTTTTTATTAACGCACATTGCATCGTGCTCGCAGCGTAGAAACAGGAAAATTTGATTCTCTTTTTGTAAAATGTGGTGGTCCTGAAAAGGACCGTTTTTTTTTTTTTGTACTTACTGAGGATTATTACCAACGTGCGGGGGACGCTATCTTCAACTACAAGACATTCGATAACGATCTTAAGATACAACCAAACCCCTCGAGTTACACCTCAAAATATTAGTAATAAAAACCCCTACACATCCCCCATAACCCAAAACCCCTAGCCCCGGCGCTTATTCAAATCTGTTACTACCTGCCTTTCTTCTTCACTTACCAAATCTTCTAAATCGGTCACGCATAATTCCGTAGCGTCCGAATCGTCAGGTTCTGGATAATAATACGAGTTGTATTCGTCAGGAGTAGGCCTACACCGCTTAATCTTTTTCACGATACACATAGTGACAACGCCAAAAGACAAACGGACGAATGAATATTTGAACTGGGTGCTTCAACTTTTTCCCGTTTGGGCTCATGTCCCATTCTAATTGAAACTGAGCATGCGTGATTACGTGATGAATACAGCGGCTAACGTCCAAAACTCCATTTCATACAAATGATGTCACGTAGGTTGTAATGAATAAAGGCTGTGAACTATGAGGTCTTTAACGTACCGAGCGTTGTGACGACAGATGTTGTTTGAATAATGAAACGTAAATTGATTTTGTAACGGAAAATTAGAAACCCGCATATTCCCAGCGCTTAATTGGAAACTCCCATGATCTTTTACATGCCACCATCAACACGAGGCATCACAGGGCAAGAATATACCATGAGTTGCTGAGGACAGGTTCGAACCAGGGCACATGAGACTTGTGCTAACCACCAGGCACCTTGCCCCAAGTTTCATGGTAGGCAAAAGCCATTAGTGTATGTAATGATTTACACAATTGGTTGGCAGGAGTTTTACTTTTTTTTCCGGTTATTTTTCTTCTCTCAAAACAATTTTAAGGAAAGGGAATAAAACAATCCATGATTCAACTATTGGTATATACTATAAATCAGTACTGTTCAATTGTAGCTTTAGCCAAAGCATTAAAGTACCATCCAATATAACTTACATGAATGCTTCAAGATGCAACAATGTCAATACCGCAGCTAAAATTTAGTTTGTTAGTTTGTTTAACCTAATACCTTTTGTTATTAGAAAATTTGCCTTCCTACTTCATTGAAGACGAAAAAATACGAATTGAAAAACTGATACTTTAGGAAAATCTCATACTGGGGATTTGTAGCTCATTTCCAAAGTTGGACAGACTAACAACCCATGTTCCATGTAGGCTCTGTCATCTGTTTTCCCTAAGAGATCACTAGATAATATTACCTATCCAAGTTGCACAAACACAAATTTTTAATGTTCAGACTTCCACTTGCAGGTGTTTGTCTTATTCTGAAAACATTGGCTACGAAATTGCTGGCAAAAATCTGGGCTTAAAAAAATCACAGCATTTGTCCATCCCCAGCTTGTTTTTCCACAAGACTGTCACTCTTGAATTTTATGACTTCAAGAATTCGGTATGTGAAGTAAATTAAAAAAAAAAAAACTTGGTTGCAGCTTTGTGACAATAAGTTACATGGTAATCGGTTACCCCTTTCCACCCTCTGCTATATGTTTTGCAAGAGTAGTAGCCTATACATTTTTAATAAAACGTTGCGAATTAATTCTGAAAGTTGGAACACAACTAGAAAATTATTCAATTAAAAATTCCTTGGTTGTAACCATTTCCGATGCTGAGTCTGCCTTTTGCAACCATAAGTCACCATCAATAGTTTTAGAAGTTTGTAGTCGCTGAAAGGCTTTCCCTAAACTGCAGCAAACATGTGCAGGAAACAACATCTATTGCTTATTTTACTAAAAGTTGAAGTTGTGGAAGGCCCAATATTTTTTTAGGTCGTACTTCAGCATTATATTAGCTGAAGAATGGAAGGATATGGGATACGCCAACATGTTATCACTATTTGCCCTATTGTGGTAAGCCATAACATCAACTTCAAGTTTACATCAGAGTTGCTTTAGTTATAACTATTAAACGGATGCCATAAACCAATTAATATGTATAGCAAGCAACTGGGTGTTTTTTAAGTACATTGTCATTGTTTTGCACTGTCAAAAATAAAGTAAAACAATCGGTGAAAACCGTCCGACTTAAACTTTTTTTTATTTCAGATTTGAAACGAATCCAAATCATATACCAAAAATTAAAACAACTCTTTCAAATAAAAAGAATAATTCCTTCAGGAATGGAATTACAATCATTTAACGCATACACAGACATTTCTACACAATTCGGCAATTATCAGCGTAATTGTTCCGTAATGCCACAGCTTTGGTTGCCTGCTAAGTCATCACTTCACTCCAATATTTTTACACACTACAGCTTTAATGCACATCGTACTTTTACTTTTTAGATTGCTTTCGTTACTCAAACCTTTTCTACGGGCTATTCACACCCATTCATAATTACCTACATTTGTACAAAATTATGCCCTGTTGAAGCATTTTTTCTGCATTCTACAAACATTAAATAGTTTTAAAACAAAATTATAAAAAAATACAGCTTGTAAAAAAATACAAGAAAAATATTGTATTTCTCAATTGAAAAGTATAAACTGTCATATGAAATACAGCTTGTTAGTCACTTTGGCTTTGTATTGTTAGTGGAAGGCTACATGAATTAACATACATGAGTTCACATACATTAAAATACTCTTTGCATAGTCTGAAGGCATCTCCATGTCACACGAGACAATACATAGGTTTAAATGAAAAAATATGACGGGCGTTGGTCTATTTACACAAGTGTAAATTGATGAAAATTGGTGCACTCTGTTTCAAATAAAGATTTCACAAATATCGATTCGTACAGGCCTATCAAAGGGTTCCCACCAACCTGGAAAACATGGAAAACTCAGGGAATTTAAACCACATTTGAAACTCAGGGAGTTCTCGGATTTTTCACTATCAACCTGGAAAACTCAGGGAAAAAACAAAGCCATACTTTTAAGCCTAGTCCTGAATGCGTTAAAGGTATTTTGATAAGACATTGTGGTAAAATAAAATTTATCCTTGTACTTCTGTGTTAACACCGAAAGGTTTATTAAATTGGACCACTCTTTTGCAGTAAGTGACCCCTGAAAACAAGTAAAATTGGTAAAACGTGCGGAAAAATTTCCTTCCTGAAATTACGGTAAATAACCTGGAAATTGAAATCAGTTACTCTGCAAAACCAAGAAAACTTAGAAAAATTATTTCAACATTTTGGCGGGAACCCTGTATCACTAATACAAGAATAACAACGAGTGAAGAACTTTGCTTAAGATACATTAGAGGCTTCTTAGCTCCACAAACCAATGGATTTGCTGACTGAGCTGTCATCACAAGAAAATGAGGTCATTGCCAGATTTCTTATATGTGCAGGAAAAAAAGCAAGAAAAGCGCACAAGTACAGTTCTGCTGTTTTGATGCGTTTTGTCCTACATCCGCTTTTTTTTTTGTTTTTTTTTTTTTAGCTTAAAATGCTTTAAACGTCGTTTAGGTTTCATTTGAACGTCAACCATGGAGGAGAAACGTCTCAAAATCGCCTTGCTCCTGCTCG